>JBAMNC010000025.1:0-195000 GCA_037902135.1 Cetoscarus ocellatus | reverse complement strand
ATATATATATATATATATATATATATATATATATATATATATATATATATACGCATGTATTTTTCTCTTTCACTTAAACATTCACTGCATGAAAACTCAAATGAAAAGTTGTGATTTCAAAAGAGAAGTTGTGTGATGAAAGGATGAGGACATGCCTCTTTTCATAGAAACTGTTGTTCTGATTGCCTACTCTAGCGTAAATTGTGTATGACCAACACCCTTCATTGGTGTGAGAACATTAACAAAAAGAGAATATTCTAGAATTACACTTAACAAGACAGTGAGTCAGAGTGATGAAAAATAAGAGATGATTAGTTGTGGATAAGATGCCTCACCGTCATATTGCATCATGGGATGAAAAATTAACAACAGAAAGAGAGTGGTGGTTGGAGTTGAATCACTTAACATGTCTGGTAGCACTAAAACCACAGTGTTCCATAAAAAAAACAGACTCATGATGATAACTGAACAAAAGTTGAATATAAAATAAATTTTGCCTCTAAAAGTCTTTTTTTTTTTTTTTAAATTGAAGATTGAAAGGTTGTGAGATTTTTGAATCACTTGAGTGAATTCTCTGTTCATACAGTAATCCAATTTAAAGCATCCAATATGCTCTAAAGCTGCCAGTAGTCACAGGACAGCAATCACTGATGTTCCTCATGATCTTTTCACACATCATTAAATGAAGAAGTCCCATTTTTGTGGCTTTTCTGAATGGCACTCCTCGACTGTAAAATGTTGGTATCAAAACTCTGCAAATCTATGTCTGCAAAAACTGATTACAGTGCTTGATTATGTGGAAAAAAAACTAACTCTATGTACCAAACACACCAATTTTGTTACTATGGTAAAACAATGCATTTATGTCGCTTGCAGTGAATAACTGCATTGAGCTCAGAAAAGCTGACATCATATAATAACCCGAGCTTAATGGTTATCCGTACATTTGAAAGACAGAATAAAAACATTTAACCTGCCTACTGGTTTAGAATAAACTAGAACTGCTCCAAGAGCACAAACCTCCCACCTTGGCATGTCCAACACTGTCAAGCAAGTTATTGTCAAAAATATGAAAAGCTGCCCAATCACTCACTGTTAAAAAAATCCTTGAATAATTACTGGAACCACATCCAGATTCATTTCACAACCAAAAACTAATGACTTGTTCCTTGCTCCATGACCAACAATTCCTGAAAAATGTCATCCAAATCATTTGAAAACTTATTGAATTTTAAGCGGACATGTATAAACCTGCTCCACAAACGTTAACAATATCCTTCAAAAAATCCCTTCATGCTTATCCAGATTCATATCAACCCCGAAATCTAATGAACTGGTCCTTGGCTCATGTCTAATCTATCCTGAGAATGTAATTTAATTCATAACTTTTGAGTTATCCTGTTAAAAACAAGTTAACAAAATCACATAATTGGCGAAGGTAAGAACACATTTCTTGAGTAGATAAAGGGTACAAAAAATATCCCTTCAATAATTGGGCCTTTAAAAAATTAGGGGCAAAATGTTTCTTTCATGTAAGCACTGTTTAAAATTGTAGCAATGCTTCTTTACTTTTGTCCTCCAAATTTTATATCCTGCTCTACAACGTTGCCCAAATTTTCAGACACAAAAATGCAAATGTAAGACAATTCAAGCAGCTCAGTAACAACAGCCTCCTGTTGCTTCCTTGCTGCCAAGTTGAGGTGTGGAAGCTGCTCCTGTGTTAAATCTGACAGTACAGGAGTTTAGAGTGGGTCAGTTAAATATTTAACAGGGCACTCAACTGATGTACCAGAACCCAGAAAAGCTGAGAGTCACTGACATGATCTGACTGATGTAGCACTCCAGCTGTCTTGACTGTTACATTTTTCATATTTCTACACTCCAAATACTACTGCTGGGCTTTATGGGTCAAATCGCATTCAATGTTTTTACATTGCTACTTAGCTATATTTCCTATGATAAGCTAAGTTTTCACAGAGTAATACTAACAACAACAACAACAATAATAATAAAAATAATAATAATAAGAAGAAGAATTGATGATAATGAAAACAAATTTATGAATAATAATAAGAATGAAAATGTAAATATATATATACATGAGAAAAGTATTCTTCCAGTCAGCTTCAAGTAACTGATTTTTAAATCATTTTAGGACATATTCCCATTCATATTATCAACCCACAGCATCTTTAAAGGTCCCATATCCTGGTACATTAGACCCTATTACATCATATCTTGGGTGTCGATTAAATAAGGATTTGATCTAGGTTGATGAGGGTGAGCAATTTCATCTCTATAAGATGATCAGATGCAGCTCTTTCTCCCTCCCATTTAGCAATGCTTGGATCTGAGGGGATGGGGAGGGTATGGGAGTCCGTGCCAATGACCTCTGCACTGATTGGCTGCCCAAACAATGTCTGATGGGAGGGTGGAGGAGGGGCCACAGAGCAGACTATCGAAACAGTCATGGCATCTGTCTGTGGCACGTCGAAAACACACATATAGTTGGAGGCTGTATAGCTATTGCATAATAAACCCCAGGAAGTAAAAAAAAAAAAAAAATAATAGTGCATTTCTCTTTGAACTGAGAGTTAAGTAACAGGTGACATGTTATTCAGTTCCCGAAGCCCCTTTCGAAAATACGTAAAGCAAACTGATTTTACAGGACTTGGGTGCCAGGATGGGAGAGGTATTACTAATGGCTCAAGGCAGGAAGTACGTCAGTCCACTTTGCTTTGTTTTTAACTGTAAGAGCACCTTGAGATGCTTGAGTGGATTGGCATCTCCAATTTGAAATCTGAAGCCTTTCTTGAATATTTATCATGCTAAACTCAAGTTTGTCTTAATTTGGATGGTATTTTTGACTGCACCAGGGGGTGTTCAGCAGGGTGCCCAAGAGCACCTGGTAGCCCACAGGGGAGCCTTTGAGGGGCCTGCAGGGGACCTTCTAAAAACAGCACAAGTTACCACCATAGAGCTTGAAATAAGTAAGCATTTTGATGTTGCACAGATCAATCATACCTGCATTAAAAAAAAAGACAAAAATCAAAACAAAAAAAATGTAATGTGCATTATATTTTAAAATTAAACTCCCTCAAACTGACCTGTGTAGAGTCAAAGTTACTAGTGATGCACCTCCATCACCACTGGTGCCAACTAGATCCCTTACAGTGCCACTTATGATGAAAAATTAACTATTATATATGCATGTATGTATAATGTCCCCATATTGATTATTCATCATTAGTGATAATAAGTAATCATTAAAAGTAAAGATGTACAATGTCATTTGTAATCTCAAATGCATAATATTATCTTTTTAAGGAAACATAAAATCAAATAAGAAGTCCTCCATTACATTATCTTTAGGGTAGCTCCCAGGTTCAAAAAGTTAGTTACTAAGGATGGGAACTGATAAGAATTAACTGATATGCCAATGCCACTACTGATTCTGAAAATCAATCCAATTCTTTATAGGTTCCCTTATCAATACTGATTCCTGTGGATCTTCTGTGTGGATAAAAGTTGCAGGTTTTCAGTGTCAGATACATCACAACCCCTAAATTTAATACTGTGCTGCGTAAACAAATACCTCTGCATGTTGCTGGTCATTCCACTTTAAAAATCAAACAGTTCTACTGGATTCAGAGCAGTTAACGCAATTTTCATGTAAAATTATGCCACAGTTTTTGACCACTTCTGTCTCTTGTGTGACATGATCACATCTTTAACTTATTTTTTTGTTGTTGATAAGGGAATTGTTAAGAAAAAAAAACACTAATGATATTGATTACTAGAGCATGTTGTTATAGATTCTCAAGCAACTGGTTTTCGATGCCCATCCCTGTTGGTGACCCCTGGTCTACACGGTATAGTTAAAGATTTCAGGCCCATAATGTAAGGATTTTTTGGTATCTACAAAGGGCGGACAAAATAATCATAACATCTGTCCATCAACCACCAAAACTAAGATGTTAAATGATAAATCACATGCATTGTTGGCGCTGTAATAGTAAATAGCATAATAAGTTCATTAAAGTTCTGAAAAAGCTTCAGTGATAAAACTCCTGTGAATCCCTCATGAGCTGAAACTTTAGCTGTAAAGTGTTTCATACCCTAACTCCTACAAACAGTCATTTGTCTAGCAATATGACGCCCTAATCAATCTCTGCCTATCAGCCTCCTCCCCTTGGTGCAGGTAATGAAAATTGCAAACTCATCATCCAAACAAAAGCACATGGATTACATCTCAAACAGCTCCTCCCAGGCCCAGTTTACAGTACCACACTACATCATTTAGTTTACAAGGAGTCTTAATGAAAAACACTGGCCATAAATCCAGCAAAGTAATAAACTTAGAAATGCAAGCGGCACATGGATTCATAAACTAAGTGGATAAGCTATGTCACGCTGCCCTAACAAATAGCATCACCATGCATTTTTTGTTTAATCGCCATGTTTACAACCCCGTTATGTGGAAATTAGAATAATAATAGCAGATTGTCCCGTTGCATCCATGTTAAAATGCCCTTTTACATGAACAATGATATCATGATAATACTATGAAGGGTAAATAGATTGTGTTCATTCAGATCAACAGCAACAGCTTCAATAGAATCTTTTGACAAACCAGCATGAGAGTTATTAATCTGACAAGGGCAAAAATTGAGTTTTAATAAATCAACATTTTTATCAATGGGAAATAAGATATGAAAATGTGATCTGCATCACCCGTCCGTCCTCCAATATTGGCCAAGTACCAACAGGTGACACAAGCTAATGTCGACACTTCACTACATAGAAGTGTTGATCAAAAGTAACTCTGTTAAGTGTTGCAAAGTTTGAAATCTTTATTTCAAGAATAGTCAACGTTTGCACTTGATGAGAGTAAGGGTGAATCCCAGTTCTACCCCTTAGCCCTTCCCCTTCATCTTACCCCTCTCCCTACCCCTTCCCCTTAGCCCTCTGTTTTGAAGGCCAAGGGGAAGGGGTGAAAACATGCTCCTGAGAAATGAGACGCCTCTTCACCCAGAGCCGCTCGCTGGCTGTGACGCATGCAGATGCAACAATAACTGTAGCTACAGCTGCAAAAGCTAGCTCATTATAACAGGAAGTGTTAATATTAATTCTGATAGTGTTAACTTGTCTATGTAGAATTTACATTGTTAGACCAGAAGATCATCCTTTTTAAATATTCCGTCTAAATTCAGAGATACTGTTACATTTTACTTGAGGAGAAATTTATATTCTTAACGGAAGTGTCAAATCTAACTGCTAACAAAAATCCTTTTAATGCCATTTTTTTTCTCCATGGCTAGGCCATTGTTGCAAATGTTACTAGGGATGTTCCAAGGTGAATAAATTTAAATCTGGACAAATGAAAGTGAACACCAATAACCAGAAAACTTTCATACTGAACACTCTTAAATTATCACAGGCTCACAGAACCAACAGACATTGTAAAGTTGGTTTGCAATGAGGAGTATGTCTAACGCTAACGTTAGCTGAGCTAGCACTGCCAGCTTCTGGTCCTCTTTCAATTTATTATCCATAAAAAAATAAGTTTTCAGTGCTTCCAAATATCAAAATGGTCCATTGTGTTACCTGAAATTAACCTTGAAGCTGGCTGTCCATCCACTTGCCAGAAAGTATTTACATTCTCTTTCAAAATCTAAAGCACATGTTAATGACACAGTAGCCTTAGCTAAGCAAGTACAAATTACACAGTAAACATATAGCACAGACCAGATTGTTAAGAAAGTCTCTTGGCACTCTTAGGACCTTTATGCTGATAAGTGCAGTGAATATGAACCATGAAAGGTAGTATCAGCATGTCACTACCTGGAGCTTGCATGTACAGAGTCTGGGTTTGTTGAAACATGCTGTTTTGGCTCTTATGGCTCTTATGGTAGGGTAGGTAAGGTAAAGTTGTAATTGGTGCCAGCATGGTGGGTGGTGACAGCTGGCATGGAAGGGGTTGGCTCTGGGATGCCAGAATTCACTGACCAGTCTCTTTAAGGTGCAGAGGGGGCTAATTGGACAAAACACTTATGATGGGAGGTCCCACCTGATGACCCAAGTGATGTTCTGGCTCTTACGGTTCCATCAGTCTGATTAGTGGAGTTGGAGGAGGCCATGTGATAGAGTAGATAGCATCTGCATTGCCACTACCTAGAGCTTGCATGTACAGAGCCTGGGTCATTTGAAGGTGGTAAAGCTGTGGCAACGAGGGGCCATGCAGATGACTAGGTAACTCCTCAGAAATGTAGATGCTAGTGGGGTTAGGGGTCTCTTTGCTGAGTGTTTATCCTTCATTAGGGCAAAAGTATCTCTTATTTCTTACAAAAGAAGCTAACTTATGTACACAGAGTGCACCAGTAAGCTTGAACCCTTGGAAGCGTAAAGGCTGTCACTTTAATATAGATTTATAGGGCATCAGTAGGATGTCAGCTTGTACAAGCACTTCTGCACATTTGTGGGGCAAATGCTGCTCCAATTAGTTCCATTTTAGACTGCATCTTTAAGTTTTTCTGAAATGTTAAGGGTTAAAACTCAACCTGTCCAATTCGAGGTGCCAATCATTTCTGCTTTTGTTGCCTTTGTATCAAACAGGTATCAACAGATTTCAAGTTTCTTTTCCTGGTTAAATAAAATTTTAATAAAATAAAAATAAAAATAAACAGAGCCCATATTCATAATTATAACTTCAGAGCCTACAACGCTGGTGGTGCAAAAAAAGAGATTTGCTTCTTTAAAGAAAAAAGATGCTAACATTTAGATTCTGTATCACCATCCAGCCAAAAGTATTAAAATAGGATGAGGTACGGCTGTTGTTTTCTGAATTATTTATAACATTTTAGGTAAGAGAATCTGATTCCCTCTGGGTTTCTTCCTCACACAGCCAAAGACCTGCAGCTCAGCTGAAGTGGAAACTACATGCCCTGTTTTATCTGTAAAGGTGAACGTGTCCATGTTTGAATGACCATGACTTCTGCAGAAGACAAGCTGGCTTTAACAGAAATAAACAGCAATGGATGATAAATGTCAGCTTTTCAAGAAACATTTTATAAAGAGTGTCTACAGTTGCCATGCTTGTCAATTCGCTTTGATGTTCCCAGAAGACATTGCACCGCAACTTCAAACCACTGTCCATCCATGTGGCAATTCTTCCATATTCCTCCCGTTACTGAGGAAAGTCATTAAAGTAAAACAGACAGCTCAGGGGAATATGTTCCATGTATCTACATGTATCTACAGTCACACAGCTGCACAACATTCTCAGACTTTCAGCTGTCTAGACTGACTGAGCTGGCACAGAAGAGGAATTCATGTTTCCATCGTCCTTGAAAGAATTAATCCTTTCTCTTACTGGATAGTTGATCATACAATTTGCTTGTACCATATGTAGCCAGTTTTAATGATATATGATGTGGTCCTTCTTTTAGCTAATGTGTTAATTCATGAGAAAAAGCCTGAGGGTAGTCATTGCTGAGAGTATGGTAGCAAAAAATGAGTGATGATGTTAAATTAAGCTAAATACAGTGTGGAAACAAAATAAACAACATATCACCATCATACAAGGCATAGTTTGAATATATCCTCATCTATTTGCAACACAATATGCATGTTCTCATTCATTTTTTTTTAGAAATAATGAAAATAAAAAGAAGTTTAAGTCATTTGGGTGTTTTCAGAAAATTATGAATCATTAAATTAGTTGTATAAGTTCATATTTTATGATGGTATGGCAAGTGCACTTGGCCTGGGTAACCTCAACATTCAAAAGGCTCTATTCATGATGAATGACATTCTCAAAATGGTTTTAAACATCTTTCATTCAGGAAGGCCTTGGGTATTCCAACCACTCAGTACCAAACTATTTCCTGCTCATAATGCAAAAGAATGACTCAACTGTAGAAGAGTACAGGAATTAAACCAACCAGCGTTGCTTGGCATTCCTTGAAAATATGTAGAACATTATGAGATGTAAATACATCAAAAGACACCAACATCTCAAATCATACATCAAGCATTGACAAGACACTCTGAGAAAGCATTTCACTGCCATTTCCACTTACATATGTGTTTCAGTATTTTAATTCATTTTATTGTTTATTTGCATTGTACAGATTATCCAAACCTAAACTTCTGCTAATACAACAAAAGAAAAGCTAAGAATGTAAGCAAATACAGACTGCTGAGTTACCATGATGCTAACAACAGTTAGCTTACTCTGCGGTACCCTTGTAGTAGGGTTAGTTAATGATTTCAAAAATCCTAATCATGGCGATTAAATTAGCAATGCCCTGACCAACCTTTTCTTGGCTGATACCGATCATGGTCACCTATTTGTGAGATCAGCTGATATCAATGACATGCATTTGTTTTGGTGCAATGCACTGCTCGTTGAGCTTTGCTTATTAGTTTTAATGCTGTCAGTCTCAGTATAGACTTAGACATTGGATAATATGTTTGGACTTAATTGACTGGAGAGAAACTTTTGGAGACTCTGCTCCAGTTTATTTAAGGGGATGACAGAGCAACAGGAGCAGGGGGTCAAGGAGTAAACATGAGATCAATCTAAAGGTGATGAGTGGTAGATATTGGTGTTTACAGGCATTAATTCCAATCAACCAAACATGTTTTTGACAAAAATCAGCCGATACTGATCGCTGCCGAAACAATCGGGGCACTTTGATTTGAGTAGATATTATAATCATGACTATGAAATAGGATTGCTCACTGATTTAAAAACATGCACCACAAGCTTTCATTAAACATATCTGCCATCATTTTTTTACATTACAGAATAACCAATACAAAGAAATATACTTGTAAAAATAAAAGATATCTCAAAATAATGCTAATAATAAAAAAGGAAAAAGAATGAAAAAGTCCAACATGTCATGTGGAACAGTAATCTTCTAATCTTGATTACTCAGTTATCATAATCGTGGAAGGCAGTAATTGTAATTGATTGTAAAATTTGATTAATTGAACAGTTTTGCGGTTTTATTCAGTCTTAACATATAAAACAAACTAGGTTAATTTCCATGTCAATGTCAATGTCAGCTTTATTTATATGGCACTTTTAAGACAGCCAGTGGCCTACCAAAGTGTGGCGGTGCTTCATTTTTGCCTGCAGTTCTGCTATGTTTTACCTTCAGCTAATGTCACATCACAAGGACGTAGGTTTACAAGCTCTGCAAAAACAAACCACACTATGGATAAATCTAAGATAAAAAGTGTTCCTTTCCCTCAGATTACCTTTACTTTTGTGAAAACATCGTCAACTAGAAGTGCTCCGAAAGCACAAACCTCTACCAAGGCATTTCCAACCCTGTTCAGCAAGTTCTTGTCAAAAATGTGTTAAAGTGACATGGCACACCAGATTTCACCAGTCCATCTAAGAAAGAGCCCACAAAAAGTGTTTGGGGTGGGCAGAACCTTTCAGAAGCATATCCAGGTGACTGGATGATCATTCCGTCAATCATATTTATTATGGGCCAATCAGTTATGTAGTAGACAGACACTACTGCGCTACGGAACGTGGGCCACTTCTTAAAACAACCTCTCCTCAAAACATGTCAGAAGTGGTGGAAAAATTTCCTTTCTAACAAAAAGTGCTCTCATCACTCGTACCTCCCACCTCTTCCTCCTCTGAAGGACTCTGATTGGGCTGTGCTGCTTTGGGTCGCTCACGATTGTTGTAGATTGGAGCTTTGCTAGATGGATCTGCCTGATTATAAACATTGAATCAGACAGGTCCAGCTGCTGCACAAGGTTAGTGGAAAAATGCCCTGTCTTGCACTATTAGCAAATCGTAGAAAAGTTCTTGGATCCATACCTGGATTTGGATCACCACCAAAATTGAATTAGTTCTTCCTTGTGCCATGACCAACAGTCCCTGAAAATGTCATCAAAACCTGTTAAGAATTTATTGAGTTGCTCACAAAAATGCAGAAAAGTGCCGTATCCTGGCTCCATGTCTGGATTTGGATCAAAATCTAATCACTTCTTTCTTGTGCCATGACCAGTATTCCCTGAAAATGTCATCCAAATCTGTTCATCAGTTTTAGGGATATCCTGAGTTATCAACAAACAAACACACTGCAGCAAAAGCATAACCTCCCTTGCAGAGAAAAAGATCTTTATCCAGCTCCACAGTTTGCAAAGTCTATGCAAATGTTTTGTTTGTTTCTTTATCAACAAAACTGCACAGGGAAACTTTAACTTTAAAAACCTCTGACATGAAGTGTGATGTCATTTTTGTGACCCATAAGGTCTCAGCAGGTGACATCAGAGGTTTACAATGTCTTTACGGGAATTGTTAGGGGATCTGAACTTAGCAACAGGCTTAAAACCTTCAACCAGTCACAGTAAGGGAACACCAATAGCTCCTCAAGTGTGTAACCCAAAACAATCAAATGTAACAGATACCTCCTTGGTCATCACACACAGACATGTTCAAGTAAACACAAAGAATGCACAAAGCAAGCAAAAAAGCAAAGAATAAATTAGTTTTGTTATCTTACACTGAACTATAGAAGTGAACTATTCACCTACTGTTAGATGTAATCAGTGGTGGCAAGAGAGGCCTGGAGCTCTAATGACGGGAGTGATTAGCCCAGGCTAACAGGCTGGACTGCACATGGCTCTCACCCAGCTGGAGATAGCATTCACACAAGAGAGAGGGGGAGAGGGAGAGGGAGAGTCCAAACACCCAGGCTAGCAGCTGGTGCTAAAGCCTTATCTCTTTACTCTGCTGTGTTTATCTGCACAACCCACCTACACCAGTTCACAGATACCCAGACAATTCATTAACTGATTACTGTGAGGTATTTGATCACTGAGACAAGGTGACTTTAGCGAGGACACTGTTACTCATGCTCTGCACTGCTGGGTTGCACACTCCCCTCACACTCCCTCATTATTATCAGCTGCACAAGACAACCCCAGTATGAAGGAACTAATTATTTAAGCTGGATTTCACCTCAAGTGTACTGCACACATTAAGATTATTTTCAACCAATCCAGCTGCTAAATGTGATCTGAATAAAAAGCATCCGGATTCTTCTGAATGGTGCAGTTTAAGACACAGATTTTTTAATTTGCTTTAGAGTCACTGTGAAATGAAAAATGGCTTTTACAACTCATTAGTCTTTCCATTTTCCATGCTGTGCTACAATCCAATCTAACACTAAATGCAAAAAAAAATAATAATAGAGAATCCCATATTAAATTCCCACATGAGTACATCCCAAATGGTTTATCATATTAGACAAAAGAAGGCCAAATAACCCCAATCAATAATGTATCTTGAAGAAAAGATAACAGACTGTTATAAGCTTTTGACTGATTACTCCTCATCATAGAGCCTGCCTTTGTATTGCATTATGACAAATTAAGGAGGGAGAATGTTTAGGAGGGGTCCAGATGTAATTCACCTCCTGTGGATTAAATTTAACACGTTTGTTTGCAGTTTGCTGCACTTGCACATGTACATCTGTCTTTTTTAGTCATAAAATAAACAGTTATCGCACTGTTACCCTCAAGCAGAGGTTTCCATTTTTTTCTGTCAAGCCGACCCTTGGGAGACGATTCTTTTTCACCTGCAACGCAAACTCGCCTTGGCCCATACAGAAGACATCACTGAAAGTTCCAGGTTAAAGTTCAGTAAAACACAATCAGCATTGCAAAGATTAACTTCCCCTTTCAAAATCAGAGTAAACACAACCGTTTAAATTCACCCTTTTGTTTTACATCCTCTTATATTTTCTGTACTATAAAAACTAAATTGTTATTAGTACCTCTGTAAGTAGGTTATGTTTTTGTTTATTAGTTTTTAATAGAATAACTTAAAATATTATGAACCAAATTTGATAACATTTTCATGATACAACACAAATGGGCCAAGGACTAAAAAATAAATTTTTGGAGGTGATCAGAAACCAAATGTGGATCTGGGAATTTTTTAAAGATTTGTTAACATTGTGGAAAAAGGCAGTTTTCCACATTTTCAGTAATAACTCGGTGAGTTCTCAACAGATTCAGATTCATTCAGAGAATATTGGTCATGGCAGAAGGGACAAGTAATATGATTATGGTGTTGAGCAAAATCTGGATGTAAATCCTGTTGACTGTGTGACATAGCACAGTCTTCCACATTTTGGCAATAATTTTCAAACAATGTTTAAAATATCTCGGTGGAGGTTTGTGCTCTCAGAGCGCTTCTTGCTTATGTTCTTACCATAACCATTTCCTTAGGAAACGAATCTTCCAAGCTCATTTTTCAAAGATTCAGAAAGAAAAAAAAAAAGTCAAAAGAAATTTCAGCCGGAGGAAAAGTGCCATATTAAAATACAAGGTCTTACAACACACAGGCCATTTTGATTTTAACATATCGCTAATGACAAGGGAACTACTAAATCACAATTTTGAAATTTGTCAAGCCCCGCCCTAAGGCTGTCACTTTTCCTAAAAATCAAACTCAAACGGTTTTCGAACATACACCCAAATAAACGAAGAAATTCAATTATTTGGAGCTAAGTTAAGTTCTATGGATTTATTATTTTAAGCTTGTAGAATAAACTGTTAAATGTTTGTCATATTAGCTTATGAGGCAGAAGTAAAGCCACAGTAATAATGGTTGTAAAATGGTTATAAAGAAAAAAAATCAATGAACACAATTTGAGACTGAGCATCAGTTCAATTATACATCAAATAAAAAAAATCATAAAAAGATAAGCATAACTGCACCATAGTTGCTTTAAACTTGTATGGATGGTATAGCACCCATTTAAAAAGCCCATCTGCAGTGGAGTAATCTACTAGTCAGAGTGTGGGGGGGTGACACCCTCTCCTCTTTTCACAATAGGCTTAAAATATCCTTTCTGGAGTAAGCTTGTTAGAACCAGCTCAGACATGGACCAGACCTTGGAAATGCTGCTGTATGCTTAAACTGCAGGAGAATGTGGTGCACGGAGATTCTGTGTCTTTATTGCTCTTCTTATATGTATATGCATCCAGAGTCTATTACTACCTGCAAGTTATTCTACATTTACTTGAACCATTTGAGCCACTTACCATAAATCTGACATTGAGGTTCTGTGTTCTTTGAAGGTTGGATGTGTGGATGCTGTTGCTGATGTGGCTTGTTGGACAAAAATTGCCACAACTAAAAAGAGCAGTCTTGGTATTTATACAGATGTTTAGGTGTTTAAATTAAAAGTTACTCTTACATTATGACTCCTTTGTAGTACATTGTTATACAAAACCCAAAACCAGTGAAGTTGGCACGTTGTGTAAATCGTAAATAAAAACAGAATACAATGATTTGCAAATCCCTTTCAACCTATATTCAATTGAATACACAGCAAAGACAAGACACTTAACGTTCGAACTGGTGAACTGTGTTATTTTTTGCAAATATTAGCTCATTTTCAATTTGATGCCTGCAACATGTTTCAAAAAAGCTGACACAAGTGGCAAAAAAGACTGAGAAAGTTGAGGAATGCTCATCAAACATTTATTTGGATCATCCCACAGGTGAACAGGCTAATTGAGAACAGGTGGGTGCCATGATTGGGTATAAAAGCAGCTTCCCTGAAATGGTCAGTCACTCACAAACAAGGATGGGGCGAGGGTCACCACTTTGTGAACAAATGCGTGAACAAATTGTCAAACAGTTTAAGAACAACATTTCTCAACGAGCTATTGCAAGGAATTTAGGGATTTCATCATCTACGGTCCGTAATATCATCAAAAGGTTCAGAGAATCTGGAGAAATTACTGCACGTAAGCGGCAGGGCCGAAAACCAACATTGAATGCCCATGACCTTCGATCCCTCAGGCGGTACTGCATCAAAAACCGGCATCACTGTGTAAAGGATATCACCACATGGGCTCAGGAACACTTCAGAAAACCACTGTCAGTAACTACAGTTCGTCGCTACATCTGTTAGTGCAAGTTAAAACTCTACTATGCAAAGTGAAAGCCATTTATCAACAACACCCAGAAACGCCGCCGGCTCCGCTGGGCCCGAGCTCATCTAAGATGGACTGATGCAAAGTGGAAAAGTGTTCTGTGGTCTGACGAGTCCACATTTCAAATTGTTTTTGGAAAGTGTGGTCGTCGTGTCCTCCGGACCAAAGAGGAAAAGAACCAGCCAGACTGTTACAGGCGCAAAGTTCAAAAGCCAGCATCTGTGATGGTATGGGGGTGTATTAGTGCCCAAGGCATGGGTAACTTACACATCTGTGAAGACACCATTAATGCTGAAAGGTACATACAGGTTTTGGAGCAACATATGTTGCCATCCAAGCAACGTCTTTTTCATGGACGCCCCTGCTTATTTCAGCAAGACAATGCCAAGCCACATTCTGCATGTGTTACAACAGCGTGGCTTCGTAGTAAAAGAGTGCGGGTACTAGACTGGCCTGCCTGTAGTCCAGACCTGTCCCCCATTGAAAATGTGTGGCGCATTATGAAGCGTAAAATACAGCAATGGAGACTCCGAATTGTTGAACAACTTAAGCTGTACATCAAGCAAGAATGGGAAAGAATTCCACCCGAAAAGCTTCAAAAATTGGTCTCCTCAGTTCCCAAACGTTTACCGAGTGTTGTTAAAAGGAAAGGCGATGTAACACAGTGGTAAAAATGCCCCTGTGCCAACTGTTTTGCAATGTGTTGCTGCCATTAAATTCTAGGTTGATGATTATTTGCAAAAGAAAATAAAGTTTCTCAGTTCGGACATTAAATATCTTTTCTTTGCAGTGTATTCAATTGAATATAAGTTGAAAAGGATTTGCAAATCATTGTATTCTGTTTTATTTACGATTTACACAACGTGCCAACTTCACTGGTTTTGGGTTTTGTACATAGTCTTTTATTTTAACATCTACCAAGGAGATTATGTTTTGAGAGCATTGTTGATTTGTGTGTTTGTTTGACAGTTTGTGAACAGGATAACTCAAAAAGTTAAGAATGGATTTTGATCCAGATGTGGATACAAGAACTTTTTAAAGGATTTCTTAACAATGTGAGATTTCCACAGAGTTTTCCACATTTTCGACAATGTTGGAAATGCCTTGGTGGGAGTTTGTTTTGACATTTGTGCTAATACAGCAAATTATTTTACTGTTTTTACACAAAGTGAACAATGTGGGAAAAATAACAAAAATCGTGGCACTGGGATAGCAATACAAAGCAGCAAATCAAAAAATGGAAACACAACATCCTTTGGACTCTTGAATAACAACTTTGTATTTTTATTCTTAGAAAGCCAAAAGCCATTTATCTCAGCACTCACAGAAAACACCTTTGATTGGTCTCACAGCTTAATAATGAATCCAGAGGGGTTAATGTGAAAGCAGACCAATAATGAAAAGTCTAAGTATCACATCCAATCAAGGCTAACTGGCTGTGGGACAAAGTGTAAGAGAACAGTCTGTTCACATTTCTCCCTGGTAAAAAGACAACTGCACTGTTGGTCATTGTGCAGTCATTTGTTGGGCTAGTGAAGACAGGGGCTTTACACCAATCAGCCATGACCCCCTGCCCAATATTGCGTTGGTACCCCTTTTGCTTCTACGCAACAAACTGTTATGCACCGTGTATTCTGACACACAAACACATATCCACTTTTATACAAATACACACATGTGCAAATCCTAATTTCAATGAAGTTGGGACATTGTGTAAAATGAAAACTGCAAAAAATGGCAAATCCTATTTGACACTGATCCAGCACAACATTACGACAACCTGCCACCCTGACTAGTCTGCAGCTCTACAGCCCCATACACAACAAACGGTGATGCATTGTGTATTCTGACACCTTTCTGTCAGAACCCTCAGTGACTTCTTCAGAAATTTGAGCAACAGGATCTTGTCTGCTGGATTGGACCACACAGGCCAATCTTCGCTCTTCACATGCATCAGTGAAGCCTTGGATACCCATGATCACGTCACCAGTTCACCACTGTTCTCACTTTAGACAGGTATTGGTCACTGCAGACCAGGAACACCTGTCAAACTTCCTCAAATTCTTATGCTCGCCAATTTTTTCTTCTTCTAACACATCAACTTCGAGAAAAAAAATGTTCACTTGCTGCCTAATATTTAAATATCAAATTTCATGGGCCTTGGCTTAATGGTCATGGCAATAGGCCCTATATTTCTTCCTTGCTTATACCTCATGGGGGCATTTAATCACCAAGCTGCAGTCCTAATTTTACCTGATAAAGCGCAAAAAAGTATCATTAGTATTGGATTATCAATATCAGATTGGATTTTGGATTTGTATTATGCATAATGGGATGTAGTAGACCTCCCACTGTGCAGTCTAAAATGTAATCTACTTGTTTGTCCTCAATCACACTCAAACACTGCAGGTGCTTCCCTTTGTGGGCTGATGTAAATGCGTTTTACGACACGACTGATTCCTAACTGAGTGCTCATCGTAGAGTGTGCACG
This sequence comes from Cetoscarus ocellatus, assembly GCA_037902135.1. Lineage (NCBI taxonomy): Eukaryota > Metazoa > Chordata > Actinopteri > Labriformes > Labridae > Cetoscarus > Cetoscarus ocellatus. Next base: position 178,520 of record JBAMNC010000025.1, on the reverse strand, counting down.
GGGGTGGCTGTAGCTGCAGTGATCTCAATGTGCACTTGACACCAGAATAAAAAGCTATTTTGCAGTTGAGGTTTGTTTGGCTTCCCTAATTACGCAAACCCCTTTATTCTTTTTAACCCCACGCTGTTAGGAAGTGTATGGGGAGGCATGCTGAGCTGACTAGTGCTGATGCTGAACACAGAAATAAAATATAGCAGGTTGTTTTTTATCCAGACTATTTCAGCTGACCCTAATAGGAAATATCATTATCTGCTTTTGCAGTGCTGCTAGCAGCAAATGAAAGATTTAATACAGGCCTGAAGTGCTCTCATGGTTATTCTGATTGACTATGGTTTAAGCATGATAAAGCCTCTGCACCTGTTTACGCAATGTGCTTTCCTAGACAAAAACATACTAGTTCAAAGGAAAAGAACTAAGAGGAGAGGGGAAATGAAGGCTGAGGAGTTTGTCATATCTGCAGGTACAAAAAAACGTACCCTGGATTGATGGTAATGATGATAAACTTGATAAATAACTTAAGTTGTGAGATGGTAACTGCATCTGAGAATATGTCAGGAGGTGAAGTCGAACGGTGAGCCTCACACATTAATCACCCAGCACTCTGCTCTGATCGCTTCCTCTCCTCCTGCAATATCTGAAGTTGACTGGATGGAAAAATGGAAACAAATACATCTTTTACTGTAGGGAACAATTTCTATTTCAGAACAGCACAACCAGTTTGAGATACAGTCACAGGGCAGGTAGGATGCATAATGGTCTTCATCCCATATTAATTTTGGAGTTTTGAGTGTAAAAAATGCTGAAGCTCCTTTGGATTCTTTGCTCTGACTGAGGTAAGTAACAGGGGCACAACAGCACCCTCAACCCATGATTCAGTAAGCATAGGTCACAGATTAGGCCACAGTTTTGTGATTGGTTCAGTTTTAAACAGCCTCAGCCCAGGTTATTTTTGGTATTTAACTCAAGATCTTTTAGTATATTTAAAAGAACAACCGGTGTTATTAAGAAGATAGAGCTTTTTATTTTAATTTTAAGACTATGACCTAATGATATATGTCAGCAAAACACTGTAAATATTCTGGATTAACTGAAAAAAAAAACTGAATAAAATAGAAGTACTCTGAGAGCATAAACCCCTGCCAGGGCATTTCCAACATGGTTGGGCAAGTTTTTGGATAAATGTGGAAGACTGCCCTATCATGGACTGTTAACAAATACTTTCAAAAACTCCTGGATCCACATTTGGATTCAAATCACCACAAATATCGTATAATATCTCCCTTGTGCCATGACCAACATTTCTTGAAAATTTCATCAAAATCAGTGGAGAGCTTATTGAGATTCAAGTGAATTTAAAATCCTTTAAAAAAAAATCTTGGATTTGCTAAACTAACAAATGTCAGCAAATATTGGCAGAGGAAATACATAAATTAACATATACTTAATAATAGCACCTATAAAAGACAGAATTCCACTTAAGCTGTTATATCTTTTTCATACTGCAGAAACAAATGTAACCCCCAAGCATCGAGTTACTCAAGTTTCACAATTCAAACTACTTTTTTTTCTTTTTTAGTGTTGAAAACTCATGATGTTTTTAACTCATTTCACAGACATTTTCTGAGCAATTTCCAACACGGTTAAATATTTCTACATCATGAGATTTCAAATTAAGCATGGATGAACCTTAAGGCTGTTTAGAGCCAATTAGGAGGATTATTTTTATACTGCGCCATGCAACGGGTGTTTTTGTTTTTTTTTTCCAGGCCAGCATGCAAAAGATGGCATTTATGGTCATCCCTTCAGGAACTGAATGTTTGTGCACTTGTGGCATGTTAAACGGGAGATTTCACAGGACTCATACTGATAAGACACAACTCTCACACACTGTGATGGGTGATGTGATGATAGTTACAAGCTCATAGGGACAGGAATTGAAAACCAATTCCTGTTGAGAGTCTATAACAAATAAGTAAAGGAATTGATATCATTAGTCACTTTTCTTAACAATTCCCTTATCAATTCCCTACACTAGATCCTAGTGCAGAGAATTGATAAAGGAATTGAATTGTTAAATTATTAAGTTCAATCACCATACTCTCACCAGAGGCATTCAGCCCTAAGATCATCTTAGTTATCACGGAAGACAGGTGGCAGAAGCTGTCAAAAGACACAAGATGATGCTACCTGCATAACATCTGGTGTATTTCCATGCTAGGCTGAAACTTTTTTTTCTTGCAGAGATTCATTAAAAATCCAGAGAGCCATGATTACAGTATTGTTGACTTTAAGACCCTTCTACCTTTTTTCATGCAGCAAATCCACAGGAATCAATTCACAAATTGATTAAAAAAAGTGGATCGAGAAGAACAATCAATAATGGCATCACTATTAATAAGATCATATCAATTCCCATCCCTACTAGTTAATGAGAGTATACTCGTTGCATTTTGTGGATTCACAGGCACGTAGAAAGCAGCACCACTACAGAGAGAAATATACTATAGATGCTTATCATACAAAACATAAATAAATAATTGGCATATTGAAATGTGGATGGCAAACCAAAGAGTTCAATAATTTATTGAGAATAAGTGAGAACAGGCAAAAGAAAATGGATCCCCAATTATATTGTGATATGTCATACCAACTGGTATTCATGTATTTAACAGTCCATTTTAGTTAAAATGAACAAAAAGCTTGTAAATTACAGAGAAAGTCCAAAGAAGAATAAGTTGAATGTTAAGGGTATGAAAGTGTGCAGAAATACTGATTATAGTAAGTTTAGTTTGTAGTTATTCTATAAATGTGTAAATGAAGTTATTTATGGGGTAAAATTAGTTCTTATTTTACAGCGCAAAGGTTCCTTTACAATAATAATTTTTAAAACAGTTTCTAATGTTGTCTGACATTACATTCATTTTTTCCTCTTAAAACATTTTTGTGGTACCAGTTAGGCATCAGCACCAATTTAATTGTATTCGTTTAGTACCAGTGTTAGGTAAATGATGTTGATCATGACACAGAAACTGGATAAGGAACAACCAAAATACTGAACATAGAGTCATTAAAAAACAAAGTGTTGTCTTACACTAAACTCTTGCTGTACGCTTAACTATGTTGGTAACCAGTTCTTAAAACTGTTCCATCACCACAGACCAGTCATGACAGCACTACCACAAAGGGAATTGAAACTTTGCATAGGGATGTACGATACTTATCAGAGGTATATAATATTGGATGATTTGGGGGAAAATTACATCATTTTTTATCAGCCCGATATGCACATTTTATCTGATAAAAAGATCTGATAAATTAATGAAATTGGGGAAATTGTTTGCAGGCCGTGTAGCCCAAAAACAAGCCATGTCGCACTGGTTACGTCACCTATCGTGCCTCACTAGAAGGACCCAAGCCTGCCCCCATCTCTCTGCCAGACCAAAAGTGAACATGGCTTCACCGGTGTGGCTATTTTTCTCAGAAGATAACAACAGCATTGCTGTTTACACAACCTGTTCGGCGAGAATTCCGAGAGGAGGAAAGAGGCCTTCAAGTTTTAACACAACAGATCTTATAGCTCACCTGAAAAGTCGGCGAAGAGGTATTGAAAGAATACAAAGCAGCCGCGGTAGCAGCTAGTGTGCTAACGCTAAAAACAACAAGGAGCGTGGATGTCCCCATTCAACAGGCGTTTGAAAACTGTAAAAACTTTTTAAGACACAGTGAAAAGGCTGAAGCCATTAATGACAAAGTGACGGAGTTCATAGCGCTCGACGGCCAGCCCTTTTCTATCAATGAGAGCCCGGGTTTTACAGCACATTTGGAGCCACGTTACACCCTCCCAAGCCGTCACTTCTTCTTGGATGTATCCCTCCATGCCCTCTAAGGCAGGCATCACCAAATGGCGGACCTCGGTCCGGATCCGGACCGAGTGATGGTTCTGTCCAGACCCGTGACCAATCTCTGATAAATTCACAGGAATTGATTTTAACTGACCATTTCTTCCGACAGTCGCGGATATACACCAGGCGCTGCTACTCCAGTTAACATTAGAACCACTACTGTGGTCTGATCACAAGCTGGTCATGCCATGAGTGTTCCTAAATATATGTTCTGTAAGTTTTCTGAAGCTTATACTGTTGTTTAATAAAGCACTAAAGAGACATGATTCGTTTTGCGGAGGTGACTTTCCATCGGCTATCGTGTTTACAGCACGAGCTGCAGCAGCCACAAGCAAACAGGAGGCAGAGACAATTTAACTGGGAATAAACTGCCTGTGCAAAAAAATAAGACCCTTGTCACTGCAAGTTTTGCGACCGACCTGTGTGTGAAATGCTGATGAGGGCTGAGAGCTTTTGCGCTGTGGTGGCGCTGCGCTGTCCACGGGGCCGATCCTGTTCTTTTTCTAATTGTTTACTAATCGAGTTGATCATTTGTTCGTATTATTTTCATTGTTGCAGTTCTACATTTTTTTAGCACTAGTTTATTTCCGAATGTTTCATATTTTGCAAGTTCTAGCAACACTGTTTTGTTTATTTATTTATTAGCCTATGTGAGTGTGGGTTCATGTAATGCGTGCAGCGTTGTTTGTGTGTGAGAAAGAGAGGGAAAGAGAGGGAAAGACTGAAAGAGAGAGAGAGAGTTAAGGACAGAGAGCCAAAGAGAGAGAGAGAGCAAAATCTGAAACATGCACAAATTAAATATTTATCTCCCTCTCACTTTCTTGTTACATTATTTTGCAACAACACAGCAGAAAAGCAGTTACAGATGACAAATGGTTGGACTTTTAATAGTTAATTTCTTGTATTCTGAAGATGTTGACTTTTTTTTACTGAAAGTGTAGGTCTTCATTTTTTTAGGCTGTGACCTCTCTTATTTAAGACAAAAGAAGAGGAAAAATATTTAGTCAGTGCTCTGTATGCACTTGTTTTTTCCTAAAAAGAGCCACCTTTTATTGTTTTCTGAAGATGTTGACTTTTAACTTGATGTGTAGGCCTTCAATTCTTGGCTGGGACCTCTTTCATTTAAGAGAAAAAACTGATTATTTGGCTCTGTTTACAATTTTTTATTTATTATATTTTAGGTTTTTCTTTTTTAATCTGAAATAAAAGCCTTAATTAATTTGCCAAGGACTATTTTTAGTTGTGCACTCAATAAAACATATCCTGCATTAAAAATTGACAAAAAATATTGTTGAAACCATAAAAATGTGGACATAGGGGAAGGCTGTAAGACACAATTTGGACTTCAGTTCGGACCTTTTATTGGTGGAAACTTTATTAACTGGACCTCGGTGACTTTTAATTGAATACCCCTGCTCTAAGGTATCGTTGCCACACACAACCATAACTTGATAACATAACACATAACAAGATCAGACTATGTGTAAGTTTTACCACAGACATATGGACATCAGACGTTAGTCCGGTCAGCATGCTTAGCTTAACGGCTCAGTGGTTGGATCAAGATTCGACAAAAAGATTATATTAAATATAAAAATATGAACTTATCGGTATCAGCAAAGAGAAGCAGGAAATTATCAGTTATCAGTTTAAATTTTTATATTGTGCATCACTAATTTTGCATTCTTATTAACTTTTCCTAACCACATCCTTTAAACTACACAATTTTCACATTTAAGGGTGTTTAAGAACATAGAAGCTTTTGAAAGGTCACAGAGCTACAGGCATTCTGTTTAACTGTCACAATAAAAGACAGAATTCAGAGGTGGTCAGGCAATACAAAGAGTTAGTGAACATGAGCACTATCACTAAAAAAAAAGCAGTGAAAGAAAAATGAGATGTCATTTTCAATTGTTACGGAGCTGTTTTGCTCGAAAGATTGTTGTTACATGCCAACAAGAGGGGTTAGCTTTCGTTTCAATGCAGCTAATTATGCTTCAACTGGCCCGCTGAGTTCATCCCACAGCTCCCTTCTTCATTACACCTGCAGCTCTCATAAAGCCAAGACTCAAACAGACCGATCAAAATGACGGATCAGCACAAACCAACATTTTGTTAGGCCTTTTATAACCTCATAAAAATGCTCAAGGTAATTGTCTTTTGCTAATAAATACAGGGACATGTTTTATACTGATTTCTCCTTGTTTTCTGTGTCCAGCCATAAACTCTACGGAATGATGTCACAATTTAGTTTATTTTGCAATCTTACAAAGTCCAACCATGGTGGTTGCCATGCTAAAAAGACTGCCTAAAACATTATAGGCTTAACCTGGAAAGAGGCAAAAATGTGAAAATGAGGCAGGCTTTGTGTCTCCTTAAATCAGGGGTTTACTCTTAAATACATTCAGACCATCACTCATTGTGTGCAGAGTTGGATGAAAAAATCTTGTGTTTTTTTATGGCCAAAATGTCAGTGTGTTTGGGATATCAAGCACAAGACAGTATCACCTTGACCTTTTACCTATGACATTTAAATTCTGATTAGTCTATCTTTATTAAAGTATGAAAGTTAGAATAAGTGCATTCACCAGGCTATAAATTAACATAAATGTGACAAACATATGGATGTGTTGAGTGGCAATTTCAGCCACAATATCCTCCACTGTCTAATGACTAGGAATGACAACAACATCCTAGTTTGAGTGCCAAGAAGTTCACTGTCTTTTTGCCACTATATCAAAACAACTGCAGATATTGTTTGATTTTCACTGCTACACTAACCAAGCTCAAAATTCTGACATAAAGACAAGTCTACTGCTATAACATGAATTGGTTTTCAGTGTTGTGAGAGTACATGTGTTATTCCTTGTGCCACAATAGCTTTGCTGTATCTTGCTGTACACCTAAAGGCTCTGCTCAGCCGGAGGACTTCTTACAAGCAGGCATCCCCTAAAGATCAGGACACTTGGGAAATATATAGCGCTACTGTCCTCATGAAATGTATGAGCAGTTTATTCCACACTTTGTTTTTATGATAGAGAAGGTAGCTCAAGTAAAACCTGATATCTGAGAGGGGTTAACACCTCATACTTTCTTAAGATCTGATGCATATTATGAGGCATAGAGGGATAATATATGATAAGCTGTAATGGTCGGTTATCTTTCATGCTGCCATATTCTTCAGTGGCAGGGGACAGGGAAGACTACAGGACATGAGGCAGGTGAACAGAGAGCAGGAGCAAGTCGAGGTGATGCAGCTGAAAACTCTTTTCATATGCCTCAGCACTGGCAAAAGCAAAGGTCAGGGGGCACTATGTGTTAAGGTTTTCCATTTGTACACCCAGTCATTAGAACATTTGACTCTTGTGACAATGATATCTCAGGAACTCTGTATTTTCCTCAGATTTTTTTTATAGATATCCACTCTTACTTTAGGATAAGTTGATTAAGTTCAAAGTTCAAGAAAATGGAGCCTCATGTTCATCTTGCTCATGTAAACACAATTCTCAAGAACACAAGAAATATGTCAAACTTTAAATGAATGAACAACCTGATTTCAGAATGAATTTATCAGATTTTGGAGGTAATAATTCAAAGGTCAATGTGATGGAGTCTTACAGTATATGCATCTTTTAATTATGAACCAGAGATTTAAAGAGCAATTCAAAAGATTTTTATTACACTTTTCACACATATTTACTCTGAACAGTGATGGAAGATAAAATAACTTCAAATTGGGATCGCAATAACCATGTCGATGATGATGATAAGCTTAGGTATATTTACTCGACATTGCACATCAGGATTAACTTGCCGCATCTACCAGTCTGTTTTTCAAAGGGGTAGTTACCCTGCTCCACACTCCAACCTCAGTGGTGGTAGTGCAACCTCAACTCCAGTTGCAACCTCCCAAAACAGGCGAGGAAGTCAGAGTCTGCATGTTGGTTACACCCACTTACTACAGTCAGAGTTTGTTTGGTTTGACAGAGAGCAGTTGGATACCGAGAAATGATTGAAAGTGGAGCAAAGAGGAGCAAAGGTGAACTTGCTCAAGCCAAGGACACTGTTGATAAAAAAAAAAAGGTTAGACCGAAGTAACTGCTCATCTGCAGTTAGCAGCACTGGCATTCAATCAATTGTGTCATCTTTCGTGGTAAGAATCCCATATGATAAACATTCAACAAGCAACAAGACCATAACTAGTGACCAATGACTTGTAGGAGAGGCCAAAATGTTTGCGATTGACCTCTATTCTACGATAGCCCCAAAGCAAACATATTAAGTACAGTCACACTTTTCTTCACTCTGATCCTCTAGCAACAAGGAATATGTGGTTGTTTTCTCAAGATTTGGCCTTATTTATGTTGTAGAGCTGGGAAATAATCCTTAATTACACCCCTACTGTGAGGTGTTTTCCTTAACAATGCAGAAATACCTACACTAAATCAAGGATGAAGTGACTGATTATGGAGGCCAGTGGCCATTGAGCAAGGTCATAAAGCCTCATACTCACCTCTCGCATGAGTGTGTGATTGCTCAAAATATCTTTGATGGATTTTCTCTGAGCTTTGAGCAAATATCCTTTCTTCCATGGGGTTATACTGATAGATTTTGGACTTCAAAGGTCAAAGTCTGAAAGACTAATGTTCAAATGATTCTTACGAATTACGCTACCACAAACACCCCAGCTCTTGTTCTGACCCACCACTGCCCTTTCACTGTCTGGCACTTGAATGCCTCAGGGAGGAAGAAAACACCAGGTGGTATTTCCAGTTTTCTTGTGAAGACTTTATTGTTGGGTAAAATGTAGGACAATGTGGGAAACCCGACATAAAAAGCTAGAATGACTCACCCCCAGTACATCACACACCATAATGGTGTTAAAAAGATGATAATTGCACACCGTGGGTATCGCTGTGATTTTCATTCCCATTTACTGTGTAATAACCCGTAACAGGAAGCTGAAAAGTAAACCTACACGCAGCGCACTAAAGTAGATAATGTATTCGGCTGCATCCAGTGTCAACAGAGCCTGGTGCGTTTGCTAAACCTCTCATTTTCTCTAATTCACAGCGAGTGGGGGCATAGATCTCGGAGGTTCTAATCCCTCTGCTTTAGTCATCTCATGACCACACACTAAATCTCTAAACCCTCACTGAGCTCAGTCCATGTGGGTGCCACGGCCATTCCCTGCTGTCTTCTTAGCAACAACAGTGCCCTATCCATGTCACAAGGCACGCTGCTCGGCACAATAGGAGCTTCTAAGCCTGCACGCTCTTAAACACATGCAGCTGATGCCAGACAAAAGAATGGGTTTGACTTTTTTTTAATCTTTCACCACTGTGGGTGACTTTTACTCCTGCTAATCGCAGCATGGCTGGGTTTGTCACAGGGTCTGTCTCTGGACTTAAACTCATGCAAGGTTGCACGAAAAATTCAAAATGGTACATTAAGAATATAAAGCCTGTGGTAGGTAGTGTAAGTGTGGTTAGGGATGCACAATTTTATAATATATCAGCGTAAGGCGTTATAGAGTACTTTATTAATCCCTTATGGGGAATTCACTCAATAGTTTAACCCTTACATGCCACACACACACTGACAGAGTCAGAAGGGTCAGTAGGGAGAATTATTTTACAAAACAAAAGTGATATCATCTCATGAGGGCTTTTGAGTAAAAGAGTGTTTTTAGTATGTACCATCAAATTAGTCCACTGTTTAGTTAGCTAACACTAGCAAGCTAACTAAACTAGACAATGTTACTGTATGTATCGTGTTTGAGTGTGTCTGTGTGAGTGTGTGTTTATGTGTCTAGACTGTGGAGCATGTATGTGGGTGTGTGTGTGTGTACAATTATTGATATGACTACATACTGCTCTTGTCTTTTTAAAACCATCGATAAGTGTGTGAAGTGTAAGCTACCTGTGTGCAACGATCACAGCAAGAAACAGATAGGGTGTCACATCTGCATACACAGAGCACACAAGTCACTTCACCTATGGCAGAGTGAGCACTGCATGCTGCACTGTGATAATCTAATGATGATTACTTGGTTTTTGTGATCATAGAAGTACATAATCACCCATCGCCACAAGAAAAACAGAACATAAGCTTCCAGCAGCAGTTCTTGCTTTCTTTCTTTCTCTTTCAGTTCAGAGACAGTGGATAGAGTAAGAAAGGGTATGAGATGGCAGGGGTAGACACACAGGAAACTCGCCTCAGGCTTGAATTGAACCCATGTCAAGGTAGGAGCCTCCACATACCTGGGTCTATGCTTAGACACAACCATCAGGTTGTAGGCACCCCCAGCTCTTGCCTTCTTGCGATGGAGTCTTTCATGTTATATCTAGTGTTTCCATGGCAAATTTAAGCATGTTGTGTCAATCATGGCAGATACAACAACTACAAAATCAAATGACTTCTCTGACTTAAAAAATAAGCTATTGTCAGGATTCAATTACAGGAATATTTACGACATGGTTATATTTAAAACCCATCCAAACATTTCAGTGTAAAAACATCATACATAACACAATAAATGTATTACTCCTATAATGTTTTAGTAAATTCCTTTGCTTTGTATGTTTCTTGGTGACACTCAAAATGTAACAAATATAAATAAATGAGTTTTGGACAGTCCAGGTCGTGTTTATGGTTACACCCTTTCTCCTCATCTCTGAGATTATTTTGAGGTTTTATTCTTTTTTTATTAACATATGGAAGAGCAGGAGACACTGGAAATAAAGGAAGAGAGAGCGTGAAAGATATGAACCTAACGGCCCCGGGATTAAAAAGGGTCAAAAGCCTCTGTACAAAGGGCGCCTGCTTAACCAGCTAAGCTAAACCAGCTAAGCTAAACCAGTGTCCTGGGCGGCCATCGTTCCTACTTACATAAAGCCTTTGTTATGGCTGGCTCAGACATGCCTTAAAAAGAGACCTAAACTGTTACAGTAGACTTGTCTGTTACAAGCTTAGTCTACATCCTCTGTTCCACCTACTTGTCCCAACCGGTAAAGGTAAATGGCTGTCCACCATGAAGTCTGGTTCTGTCTGAGGTGTTGAATATTTATCAATCTCTGTTGCTTTCACATTGAGACATTTCTTTAAACTTTGCACAAATATTCACTTTTGCTCTTGTGTGAAGGATTTGAATTTAGGAAAGCACAGTATTGGATTGTTGCTTATTTCCAATCTGCCAACATTTCCAAACTTATTTTCACCAATACCATTATCGATACCGATTTCTGTCAAAAGCATAAAGCCTCTACTCAGACAAAATCGACCTGTCCCTTTCATGGTTTGCGTGGTTTGAGTGGAGCTGTGTTATAAACAGATGTTGAGCTAGACAAAAAAAAATCTTTCTTGCTTGACATCTGTGTGTGTGTGTTTGTGTGTGTGTGTGTGTGTGTGTGTGGGGGGGGGTAATTTACTGCTTGAAAACCAGTAGAGTTTGATTTTTTGGAAAAATGACAACCTCAGATCACATCATCTAAAAGTGTTGTGAGGTAACTGCTTTGATTCAGTGCTAAATGAATAAAAAGTGATCAAATGATTCATCAAAACTTGGACAATTACCTAATTTGATGAAGACGTATAATTTAGAAGAAACGTCAATGAGATTTACAGGAGGTATTAATTGGACTCATTCATTCAACTTAATTTTATCTTGAAGAATCATTGAGAGCAAGTCCTCATGGTCAATGATGTCGAGAGTACAACACTGAAATAAATATGAACCTGGTACAACAATTCAAAGGAAGGTACAGACTCAAAAACAGTTACATTCAAATACAGAACAGGTCATTATCATAGTAGTATGACAATGAGAAGTATTTGTCCTTGGTACTTTTAGCATCAGTCAGTTACTACATGTTGAATAGTGATAAGAAGATTGATTTAAAAGAGATGTAATATGCAGAGGCATTTTACCAATCAAAGCTTTATAGATAAATAAAAATAAATGCCTGTCATGTCTTACACTCAGAGGTGTCCGGCCCACTTTGTCATATAAAATACAATGATGAGTGAAGTAGCTCTCACCAGTAATAAATCTGAGGGCTGAGTTATAAATGGAGTCCAGAGGTTTGAGAGTGTAGGCAGAGGTTTTTCTGCTTCAATGACATGGATTCTGCTGAGCATTGGAAAGTTGGTTTTGTTTCCATAAAGGAAACCAATTTTCTTGTCTTGATTTGCCAGCAAGATTATCGGTGTGAGATTTAAATGTGAGTTTTTGATCAAGCCAGATACTGAAATATTTGAATTCAGCGACACTTTCAACGCTATGTCCTGTTAAAGTTGTGATGTGTCAACAATTGTCAGTATTGTCTTTGGATTTTGAGATTAACATGAACTTTATTTTGTTTGAGTTGAGAACCAATTTCAGATTATAAAGAGCATGTTGTAATTGATGAAAAACTTCTGGAGGGTTTAAATGGCTGAATGTGCAGTGTTGGCAGAGAAATACATAAGTGTGTCATCAGCATAAAGGTGTGCGTTACAGTGTGTGATAGTGGATGTTATATTGGTAGTGTGTATTGTAAACAGAACAGAACCCAGTATTGAACCTTGTGGTACACCTTTTGACAGAAGTACTAGTGCAGAGCGATGACTGCCTAAAGTCACACACTACTGCCTATGGTAGTCCTTAAACTATTCACAGGGTCCCAAGCCAAAGTCAATCTTGCTCAGCCTATAAAAGAGCAGAGAATGTAAACAATGTCAAAGCTTTTGATAAATCCACAAAGAGTGCAGCACATCTCTTCCCTTTTAATACAGCAGAAACAATATCATTTGTAATAGATGTAACAGCGGTGATGGTACTGTGGTTAGCTCTAAACCCAAACTGATGTGGACTTAATACATGATTGCTAGAATAATGATTTTAACTGGATACTGACTAATGATTCTAGTATTTTGGCAAGACAGCACAGTTTGGAAATGGGTTTGTAGTAATTGAGGTCAGTTTTGTCCCCTCACTTATGCAATGGGACTGTCTTCCAAACCAGAGGGAAGACCCCAGATCGTATAGACAGATTAATCAGATGTGTGACTTGCTCAACAATTAATGGGGTGCAGAGTTTTTTTTTAAAAATTGCACCATTTCTGTCCTCTACAGTTTCTTTCCTTCCATCTATAGTCTGCAGTGCCCCTGTTACAATGGGAGAAGAGAGGTACTGCAGGCTGAAATGAGAAGTATGATCTGAAGAGGAAACATGAGGCAGAGGATGACTTGTAAAGGCAGATCCAAAACAAATGTCAAACTGATTTCCAGCATCTGCAAAATGTGTATTAAATGCATGGCAAATTTGCTCAGGTTTACCTACAAGGCAGTTGTTAGGTGCAATACATAAAGGAAAAGATGATGAGGGGTTGCTTTTACCTACATTTACAGCTCTCCAGAATTGTAATGGGTTTGTGAAAGAGCTTGGAATAAAATCAATATGATAATTTACTTTTGCTTTTTTTACAAAGTGTATTTATTTCAAAGCTGTTTAAAAGCCATCCAATGTGCCGCGTCATCACTGTCCCTTGCTAAGGCCCCGGCTTTGTCCCTTGCCTTCAATATAACTAAGAATTCCCTTGAAAACCGTGGGCTTGAAAGATTTTTTAGTCCTAAACATTCTGAAGGGGGCATGTTGTATACAATAGCAAGCACTGTGTTAGAAAAATGTTCAAGTGCTTGTTCAAAATCTAATATTTCAGAAGTGTGATTTTTATCACTGTCTGAATTGTCTTGTAGGAAAGCCTGTTTATTGAGATTTTTAAGATTTCATTTGATAACCTGTTCTGTTGGTTTATTTCTCAAGTCTTGCTGTTCTACTACAGGCTATGGGGCAATGATCACTAAAGCTGAGTCCAAAAACCCCAGATGTCAATATTTATTTTTCCTGTTGCATAAAATTAGATCTATTAGCAATGATTTCAATGGATCCTTCAGATCAGGTCTTGTTGGCATGTTGATAATCTGTGTCAAATTGAGGCCATCACACATCTCCTATTGATCACATGAATCGTTATGACAGCCAGTTGAGATAAAAATAGGTTAGCTAAATCTGAAACTGAACTGGAGATGGCTAAATGTGGTCTATATACACCAACAGCATTAAATGAGCTATCACTACAAAAGTGGATTCTTAGAAAGAGAAATTCAAAAGAGTGAGGTATTGTAATGGCTTTTAAGGGGAAACAGAGAGATAAGACTTCATATACAAAGCCACACCACCACCTCTTCCTGCGCTATCTACCTAATATAAATTATAGTCCTCTAAAGAGACTTCAGAATCAGGTATGCTTTGCTGAAGTCAAGTTTCAGTAGAACCACTAGAAATCATTGCATTTAATCATTGACTGCATGTCAGTAATTAGGCAAACAACAAGAATTATTCTGTATTGTCTGGCTCAAAAGTAAAAGCCAAAGGTGAAACCCACCATTTTGAATGACCAGTTAGCGTAGCCACTATGGCTAAAAACTAGCCCACACAGGGTAGCAGCCGCAGGTCCTTTGTAGTGGTTAGAAGGATTTAAAGACTGAAAAAGTCAGATGCATTAAACTCGATGAGAAAGTCCTTAAAAATGCTAAAATACAACAAAATGGGGTATCAGCAGTTGTTAAAAAGATAGAAAAAGTGTAAATAATGACACAAGGATGCAACTATATTCACACAAGCTGCATTGCTATGTGTGTGCAACCTTTTACAACATACTGTAGTGTCCAATAAAATGATGGAGACATGTATCTAACCTTAAAAGGATGGCTAACCAATCCAATTAATTCAAAACTCAACATCTGGCAGCAAGGTTTTGCTGCTTTGATTTTAAAGACAGTCGCTCAGACATCTTAACTATTATTCCAATCACAGCAGGAAGGAAGTCATGCATACACCATGGGCTTTGATGACATAAGAGATGCATTTGCCCTTTTAAAAGCCCATGTAAGTGGTGCCATTGCCACAATTTGATGCTAAGCATTCACCTCTGAAACTTCCATTCACTGCTTCGAAAGCATTAAAGGATTCTGAAGCAGCTGTTATGAATGGCAGAGTGCACTCATTTGTGTTTGTGATTGGCCTTTCATGTACCTATGGAGGCCTGAAAGGAACCCTGAGAGAGGTATGTGCATCATATGCATTAGAAACCAAGTGACTAGGAGTACACAAGTTTTATAAATGTGCTGGTTTATACCTTTCTTGGTCTAAAATACCAAATGAATTGGATATTCAGTGTTAAGTTTCAAGCAAAGGGGTAGGTGGTGTTGGATCTCAGGAGGGGTACTCTAGGGTTCAAAGGCAAGGAAATTTGTCTGAAATGCCTTGTTTAAAGTACAGCATTAGTGTGACTTATGCTAAGAATATTTGAGGAGTGGGTTAAACCCTCTGAATTTGAACAAGACAAGAGAGTTAAGCTTAAAGCTTAATCTTAAATATCCTCAGCATGGGTTCTTTGTGCTATTTCAGCCAGTCGCATGTTCAGGGTTAGCCTCTGACCCCCAAACACTTAAATTTATACTTGATTTTATAGTCACATGCTTACCCAGCTATAAGAAAAAAACCCTCATTGAAGCCTTTCTGTGCTAACTTTTTCTCTATGCATGAAGGCCAACGTGAACCCAGTATTCATAACAAAATTAGGCTCAACAGTCATGCAATCCAATTATACAGCTGGTATCGTGTAATATTTTTTAAAATTCTTTTGTCTTATTTTGCTTGACTAGGGTTGCAAAGAAGTGGAAAATTTCTGGTAAATTTCCACTTTACTTTCCAGAAACTTATATATAACTTATACTTAATTATTCCAAATTGGAAACTTTTCATGGGAATTATGGGAATTTATGGGAAATGTACAAATTTATGGGAATCAACTGGAATTTGGGGGTAATTTAAATAAACTGTATGATATTCAGACATAAATATAAACTATTTGTTTAGTCATAGGCAGACATCCTTGCAGAATAATACAATAAAAATCATTACACTTCAACAGCAACAGTCCAGGGTTCTAGAATCATTTCTGCATGTGATGGAGGAGTGCACACTCACAGTGCATGTAGGGTGCATGGCCTCAATGCCCCTGCAGTAAGCAGTGTGCTCTGTGCATGTGATTAATGAATAGCATAGATATTCTCAAGTAAACTTGCACAAAATCTGGTTGTTTCATTCAAGATTATGCTAAAATATATGTTTGCCACCTATATTTGATATCGCTGTTAAGGGCCATCCTTCAGTTTTGTAAATGTCAGGTTTATTCCCATTTATTCCCATAAATTCCTGTAAATTCCCATCCATTGCCATGGAATGTTTCAAACTCTGAAAACTATCTATGCACGTTTCTTGTATGCTCCGAATGTTGACTAAAACTCTGCTCGGAGAGCATTTTGAATTGATCTCTGTAAGGATGATGCCTTATAAATAAACTTGCCATGCTGTCTGCTGTTGCACTGCATGTTATGGCTTCACTTTAACATGTCGTGTCCAACACTGTAATAGTGAGAAATCCAGCAGAGTAAAACTTTGAGAAAGTTGAGTGTTCACTGTTGTCTCCACTGCAGAGTACACAGGGTCTAAAGCATTACTCAGGGGAGATTTCCACCACAGTGACAAACAGCACAGATGTAATGCCAGCCACCCTCCACTCAGCAGCTCACAGCTGGAACACAACCAGGCTAGCTAAAGTTACAATAAACAAACTAGAAAAGCACTCAGAAAGCGCAGACCTCCGCCAAGCAGCTTTGGTCCACCCCTGGTCCTATCTCGCAATGTAAAAGAATCCTTAAAAAATTCCTGGATCCAGATGGTGATCTGGATCAGTCCCAAAATCGAATCATTTTTTCCTTATCCCATTCCACACATTTCCTGAAAATTTCATCCAAATCCATCCATAACTTTTCAAGTTATCTTGAACACAAACAGGCAAACAAACAGACAAACAAACTAACCAACACCGGCAAAAACATAACCTCCTTGGCGGAGGAACCAATATTAACTCGAAAGCACTCGGAGAGCGCAAACCTCTGTCAAGGTAGGTTTTTTGTGGAGTTATATGCACAAATGGCAAAAATGATCCTATCTTGCAATGTTAAAGAATCCTTTAAAAAATTCCTGGATCGGGATGGTGATCCAGATCAGTCCCAAAAACTGATCATTTGTTCCTTTTCCCATTCCACACATTTCCTGAAAATTTCATCCAAATCCGTCCATAACTTTTCAAGTTATCTTGAACCCAAACAAAGAAACAAACAAACGAACCAACACCAGTAAAAACATAACCGTTTTTGCGGAGGTAATAAATAATGCAAACTAAATTTTGATCTAAAATGCAGTTACCATCATCTTGACTCAGAAAGATCAAAAATCAAACTTCTGTATGCTTTATACATTACCAGGACAACTAACATTAGGTCAAAGCTGACCACAGATTTGATCTTCTTCAGATTAAATTCAGGGACAGTAACAAAAAATCTCATAACATCCTATTAGCACTTCAACTAAGAACTGCTCATGGAGAGAAAAGAAAACCCTCAACAGATGTTGACTACCTAATTCCCATGCTTCATTGCCTTTACTGCTTGGCCTCTGTTCAATTAGCACTGACATATCTTCTAACACATCCCAAACCTTCATCCCTTTCTTCCTACAAAGTATCCATACTTATGCAGCTTTACAGTAACCCTGAGATACTGCATTACTTTAATTTAAGCTTCAAAGTGCACCATGAGATAGTGGGTGTGACAAAACCATTTATAACAATATAACTTTTGATTGACCGGTTGGTTGTGTCAAGTATGCAAAAGTGCCCAGTCCTTCATAAGACAAAAACACAGTCATTCAACAATTCTTAACACTTCAATACAGAACAAAGCCGTCTGGTCTTTTTGACATCAAGGTCTTGAACACTGTGTTCTCCCTTCTCTCCTTGCTATGCAGATAAAACCCACAAGTAGAAGGTTTCCTTCCCTTCCAATTTAGTTTATATCAGTGTTTTGTTTTTTTTTTAAAAAGATGGCAGGTTTATAAATATGTAAAAAGTCAAAACCAAAAACAGCAAATTGTTTTTGATTACAAAATTAACTATTCAAATGTTAAGGCTTAGAGGAATTTAAACTTTGTTATTCATCTTAACAAGGGAGTAATTCTATTACTGGCAAATTTAAAATATTTATTAGAGCTGGGAATTTGATTAAATTTCAATTTTATTTACACTTGCTGCTTCCCACAATTATAAAACAGAGTAATCATGATTAAAACATTACCATGCATTAGCTTTATCATTATTTTTAGGTATTTGAAGCTTTTACACAGGTTATATCTTAATTTTGGGTGGCACTGTGACACAGCAGGTGGTGCAAGTGCCTCACAGCAAGAGGGTTGCTGGCTCGGTCCCTGTGTTGGTCAGGGCCTCTGTGTGTGGAGTTAGCATGTTCTCCCTGTGCATGCAAAGGTTCTCTCCGGGCACTCTGGACCCTAGGAGGGGCCCACTGCTGTCAGAGAGCAGCAGGGATAGCATTCATGCATGAATTCAGATTGTGATTTCTTAAAACTCAATCATGGATCCCTACTTTAAAGTCATTAGAAATACTGAGATGCACTGTATATTCCGTACTACAATTCAGCTAAAAGTACTGACACATTAATGTAGGTCCACAATGTCCAACTCTACTCTAAAGGATATTTTGCATGGCTTCAGTGTCATCTTTTTCATTCCCAGAGAGAATTCATACTTGTGCAGCTCTTACTTATTACTTTTATTTAAGCTCCCAATCACAGATTTCACACTTGAGATGAGGGTTTTAACAAAGAACCTTCAACACAATGACACTGATGGGCTGAAAATAGAATGATCATATTCCAAGATATTTTTCAATATTTAATTACTTTTCTCATGTGTATTAAGCAGACTGACATGCTCTTGTGAAAAAAAAAAATCCATAATCTGCTGTAATGAGGAGCACAGAAGCAGAATAAAAAGTGAATTGAGGGCAGAGATACAGACTATTTGAGACTGATGGGAAGAAAAAAGATCTCCCACCCGAGAAAGGAGTGATTATATTAAAATAGATGTCCTCAATGAAACAAGACATCCTCTTCTGGTGCAAAAATCAGATTATCCGTCTATCTCCTGCTCCACACCTGCTCTTTGACAGATTTCCACGCTCATTGGGCTACATAGATTCAGTACTAATAGTTCCTGTTGGCACATTTCATTCCGCTACAGGTGGTAGAGATGAAACAGAGTTTACTACCTCTGATATGCGAGCTGCTGATCTGATAATAGTGTTCTCACCGTGCCAGACTTGCCCCCTCTGAACAGGATGGAAGAAAGAAGTCTGTAAATCATAACCCACCGTCTCCCCTCCGAATCAGCCAAAGAGCATTGCTGTAAATTGAAACACCAGGGGGAAGGTGAGGAGGAAGACAAAAGTGTTGTCAAATTCCTTCTTCCTCTCACTATGCACACGGGCCCCAAAATCATTTCAGGCACCACTACCCACAAGTCTATATCAAGTAAAATTGAAATGGTTACCCCAGGGTGTCCATTGTGCATATGAATACAGTCATATTTGCTGAATGATAAGTAGGTTATGATAGTAATGCACTATGGGGGGAAATATTCTTTATCCTGTGAAGAATCCAATTTTTGTACCAGATCTTGTTTCCTCAGAGTTATAACGAAGAAGAAAAAGATTCAAATTGATTCTTTGCTCTACAACATCACATTAAAACATCCAAGGCTGTCACATACAAATGCATTTTACATCACTTTGGTATCTCATTCAGATGTATAATGTATTCTTTTGTGTCATACCAATAAACATGGTTGTCTGCCTCCTAACATGTGCTTAACACTTGTTTGGATTCACAACAACAAATAAACATCATTTTTGGCTTGAATATGTTCTAACAGATCCCAGAAAACCCAACTGGGTTATATTATATATATATATTAGCCCAATATTGTCCTTGTTACTATGCCGTTGTGCTGGCAAAAGACACAGCTGAATAGATAAAAAAGTTTCAAAGTAAAATCCTAAAACTTTGCCCTTTGATCCCCCCTGACTGTGAAAGGATTAATTCGGGTTTCTGAGGTTGGGTTGCTAAAGGCCCATGGCCCTCATAAATATGAATGGCAATAAAGGAACCTGCGAGCACTGTCCCTGGGGGGAAATACTCTGGACAGTAGACGATAAATAGCAGTACACGGTGCCACCGAAAATCTTGTAATCAACCTGCTTACAGGTTAAAATTACTCAAAAAACTGCATTGGCCTGACAATACGACACAGTAAGATCATTCACAGCATTTAACTGTTCACTGACAAACTGAACAACAACTTTAAAAAATAAAATAAAATCAATAAATGTATGTTGTTGCTGTCCGGCACAATTCTCCTATCTCCAAAACTGTTACTTTTCAAGAAATAAAAACAAAGGCCCTACTACTGAATGAATGAATATGATATTGTCCTGATCACAATTTCTTGGTATTTATATTTGGTAAAAAGTTTATAAAACCCACTCACCAATGTGGGATAGGAAGTTTGTGACCAACAGGGGCAATATATCATTTTAATATCTTTAATTGAAACAAATGGATTTGGTTGAAATGCCACAAATGCAGACTAACACACTCTGGATATGGTGGTGAATTGATTTGTTTTTAACAAAAATGCACAGTTTAAATCTGATACTTCTGCCTGACATTTCAGCATTCATCTCTGGTAAAAGCTTAAAATTATCCATTTTTCACATTCCAAAGATCATCTCTACCTTCACTGCTCAGGGCCGCTGAATTAGTGCAGTCTTATTTGTTTCTGTGACAGAGTGCATTTCATTATGAACACTGATGCAACAGGCCAGATTAGATCATTAGGCAGACACGGGGGTGTTGCAGCTCGTGTTAATTACCGTTTTATCACTGGCATCTGCATTGTGTGAGTGCACGTAATAAAGAGGTGAAGACGACAAAATGTATATAAAGTGCTCATCCAAACTGATCAGAGCAAAGAGGTTTCCACAGCTGTGTTACCATGTACTGCCACACTGTATAAGACAACACCAGGCATTCACAAGGAAAGCCATCCAGTTCTCTAACAATCTAAAATAAGCTGCTACATCAGCGGGAGGCCGACCACCCAGCAGCGCCATTAATCTCATTTTGACTTCCACCTGTACGAGCCACACCCTGAGGGCTTTTCCTCTCCACCCTTTGGTCGGAACAAGACACTCCATTACTTCTAAGTATAATCTACCACCGTCTAATTTATCCCCTCTGGTTCTCTTCTGAGTATTTCATAACCTCTTTAGTTCACCGCATTAATACTTAAAGAGAAGACTGCCCTGAGCTTCCCATCCTCCATCATGACAATAAAAGTGTTACCATATAGCTGTTCCTCCCTGTCCTGGACCTCATGGCAAAGGTAAAAACCTTGTATCAATCAAGCAGCAACCACAGCTGAAATACAGATTTGAAGTACCCTCATCACATCCAAGACCGGCCCTGAGAAAAGTCTTAAGATACACCTGGGTCTCGATGCTAATTTCTCAAGTGATTATTCACACCATGTTTGGTATTTAAAAATGAAGACCTGCATCCATTAATGGCTATTTTTACACCAGGAGCACCCAGATCCTCAGTTTTAGAGAACTTTTCGTAATACATAATGCAATTTTACGGCAATTCTGTCCCAGTTTTTGGGTCAAACACTGGTGAAAGTGAAATCCATGAGTGCAGTGGTGGCCCAACGACAAAGGTCTCTAAACTGCTGATGCAAACACTTTCAACTGTGCCACTAACTGCCGGAACCAGCAGCAGTGCCCTGGAAATTCAGCTTGAATCTCCCCAGCTGCCAAACCAACTTCCTAGTATGGTTTACATGGGACCCTCCTGTCTCCAGCCCAAGCCCTTATGAACTGAGCTGCACTGCCACCTTGTGCCTTCAGAAATGCCTTAATTTTTGGTGGCATAGATTCAACAACATGCTGAAAACTTTCCACTGAGATTTCATCCACATTGACATGATAGCAACAAACACTTGCCGGATTTGTCAGATGTACATCCATAGTGCAGTCAACCCATTGTCATGTTCCTAAAACCAGTTTGAGATGATTTGAGCTTTGTGACATGGTGCATTATTGTGCTGCAAGTAGCCATCAGAGGATGGTTACATTGTGGTCACAAAGGGATGGACCTAGTTGAGCAACAACACTCAAAAGGCTGTGATGTTGAAATGATGCTCACTTGGCACTGAGGGGCCCAAAGTGTGGCAAGAAAATATCCCCTACACCAGCACGTCTCAACCGTTTTTCTTTTTAGCACCCTTACAGTATGCCAAAAACCTCAAATCTCCCCAGTCAAAACATTCTCATAAGAAAGAGGAACTCTTCATCCCTCTGTCCACCGACTTAGACACACAAAAGGGTTGTTACTGGATATTTTTTTTGTTCAATAATTAATTAAAAATTACCATTTATGGAAATCCTGACCCTGGAACAGTGCACACAGCCTTGACATTATTATTTTATTAGGGATATGATAGAGCTGTCCCTGATCATTTGCACATTGAATCATTACTTTTCAATGCTACTGACTTATTAAACCAATAAAATTATTATTTTATCTTCCAACACTCCTATTGTACCACTGGATGACGACGTTGATGGCTCAGATTTAGAGTTATGCTGATGGATATGCTAGCTTGTTTTTCAGCAGCTGCTAACGTTATTATGCATACTCCAAAACACCTGTAAGCTGGAAAAGGTGTGCTATTTCAATGACGTTCATTGATTTAAGACTACTCATTCACTACTCCAGGCATTAGAATTCTGACTGTTGGAAGCAAGGGCATGTGAAACAAGTTTGGTTTTATTCTTATGCATTAACTTGGTTTTATTCTTATATATTTCCAAGGCACCCTTGACAAAGCCAGAAGGCACCTCTATTGAGGAAGGCTGCCCAACATAATTGCATCACCAGCGGCAGCATGAACTGTTGATTACAGGCAGGATGGATTCGTGCTTCATGTTTATGCCTAATTCTGACTTTTCTGGAAGCTGCAGCAAAAGTCTAGACACTTCAAACCAGAAAATACTTTCCAATATTCTATTTGTGCATTTTTGTGAGCCTGTGGGAATGTAGCCTCAGTTTCTTATTGATAGCTGACAAGAATGTCACCTGGTGCGGTCTTCTGCTTGCTTTAGTCAATCTTCTTTAAGAATTGACATGATGTGGATTTAGATATTGTGTTTATTCAAGCTATACTGTTGCCTTTGTATCATTTCTAACCAATCCGGCTATTATCCTCTGACTCCTGGCATCAACAAAGCACCCAGAGAACTGCTGCTCACTAAAGATCCCTTTCAGACCATTTTCTATAAACCCAAGGGATGGTTGTGCGTGAAAGTCCCAACAGATCAGCAGTTTCTGAAATACTCAGACCAGCTCGTCTGGTGCCAACAACCGTACTATGTACATTTAGAGTCACTTAAATATTCTTTCTTCCCCATTCTGATGCTTGGACAGAATTTTGGCAGGTCATCCTGGCCATGTTTACATGCCTCAATGCATTTAGTTACACCAATGTCCAAAAGACTTTTGGACATTGGTGTACCTTTTTCTCTTATCAAGGATTTTATTTGGGAGAGAAAATAAGAGTTAGATGCACTGCCATTACACAATGTATTTTTTGTGTATAAATTAGTTGATCTGTTGAACGTTTGATGACTCACTCGGCAGGATTGTTTTTTGACGGTCAGTAAATCTGGCTCATGGCTCATTAGCATATTTATGCCAAATTCCTTTAAATAGAAAGCACAATACAAAAGGTCTTATTATGTCAGAAACAATGATTTGTTCTCCATATGAATGTGATTTCTTTTCTATGACACACCACACTCTTTTTCAGAATCCATTACTACTGCATATCCAGCTCACTCAATCCTTCTACCTGATGTATGTATGCACATCAGTTTTCTCCAGCTGCCTACTGTGTATACTCTGAATCCCTATAGAAATAGCCCAGTGAAAATAACATTACATTACACAGCTTCTATACAATAGCAGCAGAATCTTATCAGGCTTCTCTCAGGTACATAACAAAAGTCTCATCTCTGCTTTGTTGGGTGCCAGAACTTGTCACCTTATTATGCCTTGTTATTTACATAGAACATACAAGTGTGAGACAGTGATCAGATAAATGCCTGTGTGAATAAATAAACAAATGTGTCCTCGCACACAAATACAAGTTAGATGAGCATATAGAATAGAGGCCATTTGAAGTTAACTGGCTGACAAAGGGGGCTGATGTCTAACTGTGTATCATTGGCTGAGAATCACCTGCTAATTAAGTAGCCTGTGGAGCATCTAAACTACCTATAAACAATACTATAAATGTAAGAGTGCAGCCTTATCAGCCAGTCTACATCTCTCTATGGTGTGTTATCACCAAAACAACCTCTTGAGTGTTGAATCTGCACATTATCACTGCGTATCACAATCAGACAGGCCCACTTGTCTTTGCAGGAACAGCACAGGTGTTACAGTAACACTAATGAGGCCCTTCCCAGTGTCACAGTAGGACGATCATCGAGGACACAACACACCTAACGTGGAGCGCAGCCATCATTCATGTAATTAATTATAGTGGTGCTTTTGTTGCAATGACTTGTCAAAATAAAAGACTTATTGTGTCAGCATAAACAGCCCTCAGGGATAAGATGACAAATGATATGAATCCAGCTCTGTCTCAAATTCATGCAAATTCTGACTAACTCTGAATGGCTGGATTTCACCAACTGGCTGGTAGTTGTTGAGTTTCTCTAAAAGCACTGAATAAGGTACATGTGAGCACAGTAACCCCTCAAACCCACAGCTTGGTCTACTGTATCCATCCCCAACATGCAGAGCAGCACTGTAGAGCTGAATTTGCAACATCACAAGATCATGTATTAGCAAAAAGATCAGAAGCATGTTATTTAGCCTTTCCAAGGTTGCTTTGCAGTCCATATGTCACCCATGTGTAATGTGATGCAGTGTAATGTTGTCATGTAATGCTGACATAGTGGTGGGATAGAAGATCAGCAGTGTGTACCAGATGTTTTATTTGATATTGACCATATGCTCAAAGCATTCCCATGTCTGAAGAGTTGTCTAGGTTGATGTGCTTTGTTCAGCTTGATACATGTTGTGTATGTATTTATATTTAAACATGCAAGGGCAGAATACATTGTTTGCTTCTTTTGCTATGAATTTAAACTATTTAATGTGTTAAGCTGGAAAGCACAAATTATGATGACAAAATTTTGATGTACCATGCAGCCATGCTATTTACATCGTAAGAGACTGAAGTTTTGATCTATTTTAGGCTGTGTTATCAGGTTACATAACAACAGAGGGCATCTTGTTGTTTGCATTTAGATTTTAAGATGAAACCCTTTTTGAAAAATATTCTACAAAAGGTGCTTGAAGGAGGGATGAGTCATTGAAAAAGCTGCTAACAAAGTCTCATTACTCAACTGTCTGCATTCAACTTTATGAAAAAAAAAAAACTTAAAATTGTGTCTTTGAACATCCATTCATCCATGCATCCATCCATCCATCCAACCATTACTTTTAACCCCCATTCTATTTGGATAGGCTAAGCAGGGGTTTGGAGCCTATTCCAGCTGTCACTGGATGAGAGGTGGGGTACACCCTGGACTGGTCACTAATCAGTCACAGGGCTGACATATGGAGACAGAAAAGCAATCACTTTCACCCTCGAGGTTTGGCCAATTAAGAAACATTAACTAACTTCACAGCTCTCTGGTCTGTAGGAGGAAGCAGGTATAGCTGGAGAGAACCAACACATGCACATATGCGAAATTCACACAGAAAGGCTCTATCCGAGATTGAGACCCGGAACCCTCTTGGTGAATAGTACAAACCCTGTTCCACCATTAAGCCTTGAATTATGCCAGGGTTAGAATATGATTGTTAACACACACTTGTGAAGGAGCTATAAGCTGCATGAGTTTGGAGCATTAGTGACATAATGAGGGTAGAGGCTAATATATAATGTGAAACACAACAATTACCATAAAACTCCATCTTATGAATGATGGTTCAGTCGTAATAATAAGTTGGCATGCATAATAAATTACTGCATGGCTTCAAAAACAGACTCTACATAGGCACCAGATTCTGCAATTCCTTTAGGAAAGAGCACATGATCACCTCGTATCTACAAGGCCTTAGGATTTCAGCACTAACAGGCAACATGGTCAGTGTCCCCTCTTGTTAGCCATTATCTCAGGCATAAGTTACCCAAACTTCCACAGACCACTGCCACTGGGAAAGGAAATTATTAAGGTCTTAGTGATGCACACGCCACTATCAAGTCTACTCATCAATCCTAATCATTTTCAATGCCCTGATTGATTCTTGTGGATTTGCCTCCACGTTTTTTTTTTTTTTTGTCAAAACTTCAAAAACTTTTATTGTTAAATGCTGTTTTTGCACTGAAACAAACTGAGTTTGTTTCCACACCTACGACTTCAGTTGATAATAAAAAGAAAATGCTACAAATTTGAAAATTCCATGTTCACAGAGATGTAATGAAAAGCAGTCTGAGTCCAGGCTGTTGGGCCAGAGCTGGCCTTACGTCATTAGGTTACAGCTAGCTTTCCTGAGAGTGCAAGTGGTGCATTATGGGATGAAAGTCAACAGGTTAAACTACCCACAAAACTATGATACAATAACAGGAATAGCAGATATTTAATGTCCTATGTAAGATTAAACAGATGAGCTTATTTATCAATGTTGGACACACCTTGCGATATTGGAGTAAACAAACCCCGCACAAAGAAAAGGGCTTTTAACACTCATTGGTGGACCATAGGGGACACCAAATAATAGCATGTGAACTTATTATCCACAGAAAAACTGTCAGTGATGCAGAGAAAGCCCAGAGCAGCCTTATAATGCACAAATTCTCCTGCTTGAACAAGCTGGACTAACACAGTCTGGAAATCCAGCGTCTGGACATCAGTCCATGTTTTGTGGTCCTGTGATGATCTGCTGTGGAGATGGTGAGTGATCTTCAATTGCTGATATTTTCATTGTATGTTGTGTCTGTGCACAGAAAATTACTCTGTCAGATCAAAAATACTGTTATTAAGAAGTATGTTGTCATCAATCTTGTTGCCTGGTAGCCGTAATGCAATCATCATTACTCCTGCTGGTGCTCATCGTACTACATCAGTGTGACCAATTAACTTTTCACCCCGTTTGTGTTGGTTCCTGGGGCAATTGTGTCCTCACTGCAAACAAACCACTACAGGAGTTGGTTGGAAAGGAGCCGGGACCACCTATTTCAGGCAAGTTTGGTGCAGTTGTTTGTACTGAAACAGGGATCGATTGCTGTGTCTATACAAACCAACAGCACTGAACACAGTACGCTCACTTGCATTGGAGCAACTCTCCCAAATGATCTAGTCTCACTTTTGACTTTTTTTTTTAGAAATAATCAAAATTAAGAAAACAATATCACTGCCTCAAGCTTGAGACTAGTACTCAGCTGGAAGCTGCTCTTGATTCCTAATCCCACTACCAAATATGTTCACCTTAGTCTGTGCAATTTATGTCTCCAGAGTTCATATCACTTTTCTTGTGAACTCATGCTGCAGCCAACTGGGGATTTTACTTGTTTGTAAAAGTGAAAATTATCAACTATGTGGCATTTTTTCTCATTACAGCCCACTCCTGTGAGCCTGAATGGCCTTCAAGTGAGGCTAAATGAAGTTGTCAAGCCATCACTTCCTGCAGCGTGAAACATGCTCACACTAAAAGAGGAAGTTGTTGCATGCCAATCATTTCCTCGATAAAATGCTCACATTGAGATGCATATTAGACGAGAAACATGAGTCAACTAGTCAGAGAGGCAGCTGCCTGTAACAGTCAAAGAGGTTTTCCTCAACAGAGAAAGGAGAACATTTCTGTAATCACTCTCATATTTACGCACGGCTCATTGAAACACTTCTCAAACAGCCGCAGTCAGCGTTGGCCTGTGCTTTGTTTGTCAAACCAATTACTGTATTTTACAGCCGACAACAGACAGTAATGGGATAGCATCTTTCGATAATCCAAAGAGAGCGCTGATGCTCTCAGGGAAGTGTTTGGAAAACTTTATCCGGAGATTAGCGGCACGCGGATCAGGGAAGAATAGAGGTGAACGCTTGCATCTTGCCAATTGATGATTTTTTGTTTCACGGCGGGAAAGCAATGTGAGACAGTGAAACTATCTTCCTGGCAAGCGTCCTAATGAAGCTCCAGCTCATAAAGACGAGTGTGAAGGAGGAAACAAATGGAAATAGATGCGTGCGTACCGTTTACGCAGCGCAAATGTGGCGATTAAAATGCGAGTGAGGCAGAAAGAGCCCCCAAGAGAGTTAAAAAAAATGCCTTACCATGTTTTGGCCACAGACGCTCTTCACTAAAATCCCCTCCTGACGCCAAAAATCCAAGCATGCAGGCTGACTACAGCCTCTTCACACCGGCATGAGCTGTGCTGCTCCGTGTCTTTACCCTCACGCTGCAAGCGCACTTTACCGGAGGGGCTTTACCCTGAGACTAAAGCGAGTAAACTGGAGCAGCCGCCCCTCTCTCCACACTCTCTAACTCACTCTCTCCATCTGTGTGTGTCTCTCTCCCTCCTCCTTCTCTACATGACGTGTAAAGCAGGTAATCGTATTACAGCGGTCAGTAAAGGTGAGCCGGGTTAAAGCGATGTGGCCCCTCCCCCATCATATCTGTCCGATATGCACCTGACCAACTCGGGTAGCCTTATGTGGGATTAGTATCAACAAGATATCACTTAAGAAGAAGGGAACAGGGACACCAAACCTGTTCATCAGTGCCAAAAATCTAGCCTACCGCGGAGTCTGATGACAGTGTGCAGACAGCAATGTTACGGAGGTTAAACGAAATGGTCCATGCCAAATCAAGCAAAGATAATCATATTGTATTTATGTAGCCTTATTTTTTGCCCCCGTCATTGAGCGAAGAGATAGTGGATAGAGTTGGATAGGGGGCAAGAGGGCGCAGAAATAACCCACTCACTAATTGGCACCTCCACATTTTGTATTTGACTAACGCACTCACTGTTAGGGATGTGGATTGGCCAAAAGCTGGTGATACGATTTTGACACAGAAGTGACAATTTACTGTATATAAATGTATATAAATGCTTAAAGAGATCTGAAATAAAGATGTCATGTATATCTGGAGCATATATTTAAACATTTGTACTGTAGTTTTCATGATGTGGGCTTGTGGCATCTGTTGGTACTTGTCCAATAAAGGGGACAGGTGAGATGACTGACTCTGCAAGTGTAACTAACAGGTTCTGAGTTCAGGGTGAAAATTCAAAGTTAAAGATCATAAAGTAACACAGATGGATCTTAATTACTAAAACATTTTTTTTTTCACTTGTCTTAGAAACCAAACGTATTTTAACTGAGAGTACATTTTCATGGATTTGACTCCATCCAGAGTTTAATTAACTCTGCAATTTCTGAAATTTGAAACACCAACATTTCTAATTCTTTTCATTTTACTGGGCACAGTTTCTAATCTGGATTGTTTATACAAAATAGGTAAACTCCATTATGTTTCCCAGTGATTAAAATACCAACACTCTAAAATGTAATAGCTATTCTTACTTAAATTACATTTGTGCACTTTACTTAAATCTTAATAACCTGTTGATTGAACTCAATCAATATGAGTAAGGAACCCATTTAGCCTGAGAAAATTATACAACTTAATTCCTGTGTGTAAGCTGGACTCGAAACTTTTTATCATGGTGATTGAACACTGAGTTCAGGATTGCACATGTGCAGTAAAGCCAGGCGGGAGACTACTCTGCAGACTGATTTGGGGATGTTGGGGGACGCAGGATTTCTCTTAGTCTTTAGGTGAGTTATTTAACACATCTGCATTAAGCTGCAACGCGGCGACATTAAGCCAAAATGGAAGTGAAATGCCAATTTTTTTAACTACTGAGCATCCTTTGTTGTGCTTGCTTGTATGTGAGGTGTTGGTGGCTCAGTTGGATAGTGCACTTAGTCAGTAATCAAGAGGTTGCAAGTTCAAATCCAGCTCTGGGCAACAAATGGTGACAAGTTCTTGGGCAAGACACTAAACCCCAAGTTGCTCCCACTGGTGTGCAAATGGGCATAAAAGAGTGTGAATGTCTGAGTTGATACTGGTGGATAACTAACAAAGGAAGTTGACTTAGCTTTCTTAATCCAAGTTGAAATAACATAATAAAATTAAGTAAATACAACGGTGTTCCGAGTACACAAAACAAGTAAATGTAATCTAAGACTGTTAATCATATTTACTTAACTTTTTTAAGGCAATTGGTTTCCAAAATTTTTTTAAGTAATGCCAACTTGTCAGATTTTAGAGTGAACTAGTAGTGCTCCGAGAGCACAAAATCCACGCCAAGGCATTTCTAAGAGTATTTGCCCAATCTCACCATGTTAACAAATCCTTCAAAAAAGTTTCCTGGATCTGTATATAGAGTCAGATCACCACCAATATCGAATAATTTCTTCTCTGTACCATGATTATCATTTCCTGAAAATGTCACCAATTTTTTTTTTTAATTACCTTGCTAGGCAAACAGACAGACAAACAGTGGCAAGAACATAACCTCCTTAGTAGAGGTTATTAATGTAACAGAGAGACGGAAAGTCAGGTGACTGAATACCTGCTAACCACTAGTGGCAGGATGCAAGACTGCACAGTAAAAATAATTTCTATACATTATTACATAAAAAAGTAAAGATGTTGTACCACAAAATAGTGATAAGTATCTCAGCAAAACAATGCAATATATTTTTGTATCATGGCATTAACTGGAAGCAAAATAAAGTAAAATTAAATGCAAACACAAAATCACCACCTCAGCCATAGCAACACAGGAGTCAAAATGTCCTCTTGTTGTGTTGTGGGTGCCATAAATAGAGGAGGTAATAGTAATGACTTAAGCCAGCCTGCTAATTAATGTTAATACTCTGCGTCGTGAACTTTAGCCAATTAAGGCAGGCTGACTAAAGCGCAAATCACAACATAACAATGGCGACAATAATAATTGTGAAGGGTTTGGTTAGATGGATGTCAGACATGGAGGTGCAAGTTATTGATGTGTTGTATTGTATTTACAGGAGGTGAAGCTGGATTGAAACTGCTACCACAATGTACAGGCCAGGTAACAAACAGCTAGGCAATCAGAGTTACTATAATTACATGCTGGTGAGCAACAGGGGATCAATGTTTTTCTGTCAATAGATGTCAGCAAAGTGTCACAACTCAAAGCTCTTACAAAGGAAAAAAAAACTGTGGTCTAGGCTCCAGTCATGGCAACACCCCTGCCCGGGCAAGCTGCGCACCACCTTTGGGTTGGAGCTCACTATTTGAGAAGCATTAAAATATATGACCATGAAAGCCAGTAACAGATTGAAATGAAATGTAAAGAGGTCATAGTTTGCCTCAAATCAGATTCATATACTCATTTTGATGACTGCTAGGGTATACTCATAATCAGTAATGTTCAAAGACTGCCTGGTTTTCATATACAGAGTACCCCTGATAGTGCTGTACACCCTTTGTGTCTGAGAGGCTCTGTTAGAGCTCCTGCCCCTTTAAGGATCCCATCCACGCATGGGCCAACTCTACTCTGATTGATTTACAGGTCTACTCAGCTCTACAGCATATTGCCAACAACTCTGCATTCATTCAAATGTCCATGCTCTAAAATGGGCTTGCTATCATGATCCAATGGGTTTAAACTGATGAAAATGGTAGGACATCACTCTTTTAGGCCTATCCGGGGGGGACAGAGGGAACGAGGTGTGCTAGGCAGGAGCACTTCTAGTTGGATGAATATTTTAACCATGGATACTTGTTGGTAACTCTGGGTGTGTTTGCAGCAGCTGTTCAGTAAGGATAAAGAGGGCTGGCCTTTAGCTGGAGCAGCCAATATTACATCTGAATGCTAATCGCAGCACCAGCTGTAGTTGACTTCCAGCCAGTTAAGAGGTACACATCTTAAAATAAATTTGACATAAATACTTTTTTCTGAAAATGTACAGAAGAAAGAGCTACATAATCAACCTACCCAAAGCTCGTGCTCTCCATCAGGCTGTTTATACACAGACACATGCACACACACACACACACGCTCCTGCTCTTTTACCTAACCTCCACCCTTATTTTGACAGACACATCAGAGGTACACTTGAGAATTTTCATGGGTTTTAATGTTTGACATCCTGGCATTGACATTTTTGGCTCTTCTTGTTCAGTTAACACAAAGTAAATGAACATTTCCTCAGAGTTTTTGTCATCATCAACCTATTTTTAGGCTGATATGGCCCTGTCATCTTCAAGGGCTAAAAAGGTTGAAGACAAACATTTTTCCGTCACGTTTAACATTGTCAAAAGTGGCACTGGTCAAAAAGAGTGGAGCAGAAATATAACACAACCAGAGGCGGTTTGTGATTCACTTGTCACTTTGCAGGAATCTCTGACCTTTTCTTCCCTCTAGTTCACAAAATAACAAAGAGCATCCCATCAATAAGCTCTAATCAGATGCCTTGCTTAATAAGTCCAAAATAAAGTTTGAAGGGAATATTCAATGTAAAATATTTGACAGGGACAGCACAGCTTGGGGTTGACAGCAGGTCAATCTCTCTGGTATACGGAAAGTTATGTTAATCAAATTTTAGATGTAGGCTTTTGAGATAAAAGCCACGAGGGGATGCAAATCACTCTCTGCAGTGCAACCTGAAAATATGCGTACAAGTAATAAACAGCCCATAGAAATCCAAATAATGACTGCAGATGCAACAGACATTATCCTTGAAGTTGGTAATTTCCTATCAGGGATAATTGTTTCCCAGGGATAAAGTTTGGCAATTTCCACTGTTAACATTGAAAGATTGTGGGGATGCATGGCTAATTTAAAAAGTGATTTAAAAAAAGTCGATATAGCAGTTTCAATAAAAGATAGGGCTTTGGAGTGAAAAACTTCATCCAGTAAAATGCCAATGAGCTGGAGTAAAATGACAAACCTTGACACAAAAGGTGGGGGGACAGGGGTCTTTGCCAAGTACTGTTGTCTCATAATCTGCCAAAAGACTTATTCATGCGGAAGTCTACTGCTATGCTAGTGGTGCTATAATGTCAGAACATGCTCTTGGCCAGTGTGCACTTGTTAAGGAGGTCAGTGGTTCAGTCGAGGTAGAATGATTCATGCTCAGTGATGGGAACAATGGTGTTTGTGTGCAAAATGTCATAGTAGATATTTTATCAAGAAATGGAGCAGTGGATTAGAAAGAAGAGAGGAAAGCAGTTGGAGTAGAAATTTGTGCAAAGTTTAATAAGATTCCCTCAAAGCCCCCTTAAGATATTGTTCTCCTAATAAAGAGATGAGCAATGTCATTGGCATTTGACCCTCAAACCTTAACAGTTCAACTTTGAGTTTGAAAGGTCATTTGATAGAACTTCTCCAAGGCATCCATAAAGCTGAGGTTTGTAACTTGGATGAGACTGCAATGGAGGAACATTTGCACTCCCCCCTCCCTCCTTGTGTTTGAGTGCCTTTAGCTGCCATGTCATGTATTTGTAGCAACAAAAAAGCCAGAAAGCACGTATCCCTTCATAACATTAACATTCTGTCCAATTAATCAACAGCCAATTCTCATTCTCACAGATAAAACAAGCACATATACCTTAGTAAAGGATCCAATAAGACCACAGTCCCTGAACTGAGCCCTGATTGGTCAAAATGTGGGTGTCCCTTGTCAGATTTTCCAAAGGTTTAATACAGAGCAAGGAGGGGGCACAGATGTCCAATGATCTCTCATGTGGCTTCAGTAATATGACGTTGACAAGAATTTTTTGGGCCAGTGATACAGAAAATAAATTACATACTACAGCTTTAGGCTCTACTTTAAAAAAAAACAAGGGATGAACATCAATCAAACATTATTTTTATAGCACCAAATCATTACAACTGTTACCTCAAGATACTTTATAAAAGAGTAGATTCATGCCATCAGCCTTATTTTTGTTTTTTATTTCTTAAAGACATGTAGAAAGATAAAGGGGCAGAGACAAAGGGACTAAAACGACAACTCATGATAGTCATAAATAGAGGATAATTCCTTGAGATGTGGCATCTCGTTTTCTAGAGGCGCCTCCTGTCTAAATTTTTGTAAAGGTAGCTACAGATCCACCAGCTCCAATTTTCACCTCCCAGCAACCTGCCTGCCAATTTCCATTCAGTTACCAGCCAAATTCAAGCCACTAGAAGTCCCCTCACCCTTTAGGGGTGTGCTTTAATTTAACAGAAAACATGCCCATTCATGCATTTTCAAAGTGTCTCAATGAGTCGGCTTTTTCCTCACAAGACCACACAACCCAACCTTCTCCCTGGTTAGTTAAGAAGAGCAAACTTGACACCACAAATTCACACAAACATGGCCTGCAGTTTACAGCTTATGACTTTCAGAGTGGACAGGCCCCACCATGAAGCTGCCATGAACCAGCCAGAACCAAATCAGCCAAAGTGGGGGAGTTGTAAGTGGGTTTATCTAATATTAATAACAACCGTGGATAGAGAGCTCATTCTATTATTAACATTAAAAGCTACAATGATTATGAAGTGGACATGGGGCTCAGAGACCTTGACCTTTGACCCTGCAAATCCAACAACTTCTGTATCAGTCAAGGGGGACAGTTGTGCAAAGTCTGACAAAATGCCCTCAATGTTCTTGACAGAGTGTGATCACAATGAAGGGATAAACATGAGGGGCTATGATCTTGTATGGAATGCTTTTTAGTGGGGGATACCACTAGATGGTGCAGAAGACGTCAAGCTGCAAAAGTAATTCTGAGAGTAAAAACATAGACATTAATAATCAGTGTTATCATTAAAATATTAGCCAGCAACTGATGACCAGTGGTCAGACCCCAGCATCAGCATTGTCTGCACTCAGTTTCTACATTTTCCTCTATGCACCGTCGTAACTGTTTTAGTGTTATGGTCTAACAAGTGACCATGTCAACTTATGACTGTTTGCCGACTGTCCTGATAGAAGTTGCAGTTTAAGCACCAACGAAAACAGAGAGCCTACCCTTCAATGCTTTATGAAAGGTATTTTTAAGTTCAGCAAAATCAAATCAAGACTTTAGAAGAAAGGTTGAAAAGGGGACACAATGACCTTGACCTGTGATCTCTTACCTCACAAAGCAAATCAGTTCATATGTGAGTAAGAGTCAACATTTGTATAAAGTGTCTTAAGTATTCTTAAGAAATTGAAAAGACAAGCACAAAATAAACAAAAGGCACATGACCTGTGACCTTGAAAATCTTAACAGTTCATTTGTGAGGCAGAGTGGACATATGCACAAGTATACAAAAAATATCCAAACCAATGTAGAGACATCAAGTTCACAAGCAAAGTATGGACATGAGGTTTCATGGCTTTGACCTTTAACCCATCACAAGAAGATCCATCCCAGCATTTTCATAGTCTTGTCTAACTGTGTATGACCTTGCTTGTTTTTTGACCTTGCCTTTTCACCTCATGTTTTTGGATACTGCTGCTTTATCTGACTGCCTTTTCGTGTACCAACTCCTGCCTGAATTATGCATTTGCATATGTGTCCTCCCTTTCTGTGTCTCGTTCATGACAAAATCCCTGAAAGGATTCTTGAGATATTGTGTTGATAAGCAGAGGATAAACAGGGGGCACCATGACCTTGAACTTTAACCCTGAAAATATAAACAGTTTATCCCTGGTAAGAGTGAACATTTCTGCATCATTAAAAGAATATTCCTTAAAATGTAAGTCAAGATGTAAGTTCCAGGCAAGGGATGGACATGCAACACAATGACCTTCAACTTTGATCTTTTACATCAAAAAAGGTATATGCATTTATTCTTGAGTCAACAGGGACATTTTCCCAGAGCTGGACAAAAACTATCAGGCAATATTTAGGGTCTCTGAGATATTCAGTTCACAGGGAAAGGATGGGCATGAAACACAATGAGTTTGAAAATGTAATCAGTGCATTTATGAGTCAGAATACACAGTTGTGCAAAGTATGAAAAAAATCCACAAAGGGCTCTTAAAAATCAAAATCAAAAGCAACCAATGTGCATGAGACATCATGGGCTCTAATTTCGTAGACCAGGCGCAGGCACGGTGCACCTGCCATGCCAACGGTGTGTGTCCAGGGCATTTTGCAAGTTTTGTGCACGACACAGTCTGGCGCGGGGAGGCGCACCCACGCCTAGCAGAGAGGGAGGAGATAAGACTTGAGTGGGTTTAACACAGCCGAGTGTAATCTTCACCAATCAAATGAACGCCTCTCCTTGCCTTTACAAGCGCCGCCGGCGAGGCGCAGCGACAATTTCACCTCGGTGGCGAAGAAGGTCAGAGCCGCTGTTACTTTTACAGCAACTGGGAGAGCGCAGGGGCCACCGGGCCGTGCATCAGAGGCCACGATGCGCGTCACCGTGTGGACCACCTCGCGGGACAGATGTAATCTGTTCCTGTGTCATAAATAGGAGTGCAAAATTAAGTGATAATTACATTTAAACACAGCAGCAGGCTAATCCATTTATCATGCTTGTGATCCACCTGCATTACTGGTCTGTCATTACCAAATAGCAGAACCTTTGGTGAAATATCCCCCCTCCATATCTCCTCCTCATCCTCTTTGCAGTAATGTACTCCATCTTTTTAGATCACATTAGGAATAAAGATTAAAACAGGGAAATCTGGGCAATCACGTCTCTCTCTTTTTTCTTTTCTTTTTAATTTCATGAGATGAGAGAAGCCAGATACTCTGTCTGGATGATGTGGCTGGTTGAGAGATGTGAACTCGTTAGTTTGCGTCACTCTTCCAGATGCCGTCAGGTTGAGTTTCCATTATGACAAACGTCTCTGATCTGACATCAGATGTGACGGGACAATTATTATAGATACAAATGTATGTGCTGGTTCAGACGGTTACATTAAATAGTGGTTGCTGTGATTGTTTATTGCATTGAAATGTGCCTGACACTGTGGACACCTGCCTGTGAGGTTTTGGTGACGTGTGCTCCCTGTACGCCTGTCAGCCAAATTACCACTGCACGGGGTGCGCCTCACCTGCGCCGAAAATAGACCAGGTTGGAGCTGGCAAGCTTTCAGTGCACCTTCCGCACGTTTTTTTGGCACGAAATTGTCACTGTGCCAAGCTGAATCTTTGGACACCTCCCCCTGGTGCGCCGTCACACCTATCTCGACGCAGCCGGTCTACCAAATTGCCAAATTGGCTGAGTTGAGCCAGGAAATTAGAGCCCAATGACTTTGACCCCTGATGTATTGCCTCATGGATCCTTTCAGTTCATTTCTGAGTTAAGGCAAATACTTGTGCGACTTTAAAGAAAATTCCGTACATCCTTTTTAGATATTGGTTCACAAGCAAGCCTTTGACATTTGACCTCTGAAATCCAATGCCTGCCTTTAGATCAGTGCAGATGTATGTGCAGAAAAAATCTATTAAGGACTTTTGTTGATATGTTTAAAAGAAAAAGGCTTTGGCTGTCATCATTCAGGAAGCATTAAATGAGTCTCTGAACGTATACACAGTCTCAACTGGAGCACCTGTCCTTCTTCATTCTATTTCCTGCTACTTACTTAGAGTTTCTTAGAAAGAACATCATGCCAGATAAGGGTTGAACTGTCAGTTTTAATACTGGTTGAAAAGAGTGAAACCTTTTCTACATCATTGTTGGATAATCTGTAATTCAAAGGAAATGCAGCATATATTTAAATGATACATTAGACCTCTTATTAGGATGTCAGGCCAGACAAGATAATTGCATATTTAGTCCATCAATCA
Source organism: Cetoscarus ocellatus (assembly GCA_037902135.1). Lineage (NCBI taxonomy): Eukaryota > Metazoa > Chordata > Actinopteri > Labriformes > Labridae > Cetoscarus > Cetoscarus ocellatus. The sequence goes on along the minus strand of JBAMNC010000025.1, from coordinate 140,683 downwards.
ATGGGTAAGAAAAATCAAATTTTATGTAAAAATAGCCTTCCAAATAGCATGCAAAGGCCACTGAATGAGCATGAAGAGCTAATCCTGGGTTAAGTCTTCTCTACCTCCATTTGGTCTGGCTTGTTTTTTGGTGTAAGGAGGGCTTTGTGTGGGAGCTCTCAGATAATCAGGCCCTGCCACGGTGCTAATTCTCTCTCTCATCTGGAGTGTCCTGCAGAGAAAAACTAGGGCCAAGGTTCAGACAGGAGTGAAGACACTGCAGAGATGGCTGATTAAAGGAAAGGCTGCTCTTTGGGAAAAAGTCTGGTTTCAGAGCCCAAGGGAAGTCATCTGGAATCATATCCAGTGTCTGTGGCATGTAGATTTTCTCCAATATCTCATTTCACAGAGCAACAAGTATATTTTTTTCTACATGTAAGATTCTTAATAACTGTAACATGTGGTAACTTGAGTTTTACACCACAAGTCAATTTATATTGTGAGAAGATAACAGAGAGTATGCCATCTTTGCTGAACTATTCAATCATGCAGGTTTTATTAAGCAATCACCTGTTGTTGTTTTTTTTTCCGTTACTAGTCTGTGGAATAGGAAATTAACTAATTGTTCAGCCATATTTCAATGCCACAGTGTAAGCAAATGTGTGTCTACAGACGCTACTTAATAAATTATTTGTAATTATTATTTAATGGAGAGCAGAGTATCGGTAATGAACGGGTGTTACATGATGACTTTGTAAAAATGAGGAAAGGAAAGAAAGACGTGCTGTCTAGATGAGCTTGTTGGATCACTGACTGTTTTTATGTGGACTTGAGCATCCTGGTTATGAGCAGCACCCTGGTTTGCTCCTCAAAAAAAGTTTGAAAAAGTTAATTCAGTTGATTATTTCTCCCCTTTAATAATTCGGATTTGTTTTGTACTGGATAAAGTGGAAAGCCTGATTAGTCCCCTTTACAGCTAGGTAAAACTTACAGGGATCATGCATTCATAAAATGAGCAACTTGGCTAAACTTATGGGTGCCAAAATCCCCTCTTTCCCTGGAAGAAAGCCTACAGTTCCTCTGTGAAGCAAGGGTAAGAATCAGGTCTTGTCTTCCTGGGATGCCGACTTTGCAGTCTGTCTTTGACTTCACCATTCTCACAGAACTGGGTCCTAAAGTTTGGAAATGGTTAGAGTGCTGGCACCAAATAATGCTGGAACTCTGCGTGCCAGAACAGCAGCTTCCAGTTGCAGGGGATATTGGCATTTTTTGGGGTGCTACCCACACATTAAGCTGTGTCGCTCAATACACGAGGGCACAATCCTTACAAGTTGTACTTTGTTGAATAGGTGACTAATCGGGTTAACCAACAATACAAAATACAATACCAATTGTACTTACAATGGGGAGAAATAATCAACCAAAGTAACATTTCCAAACTGTTTAAAGGAGTATATAAAGAATATGGCATTTACATGCACAAAGAAACCTAGTTTTAGGTTTCTCCGTACAGTTGATAAATACCAGTATCTTGAATCTTATTAGTACAGGTACTTGTGAGGTTTGCAGACTGTTGCAGACACAGTGTACAGGGATTGAACAACATCTTCTTGGAAGCAAAACATGTTTTTTTGCAGGACATTTGCATGCACAAACACAAAACATGGACACTTAAAAAACCCAGTTCAAATGAGGATACTCAAGCCCCTGTATACACAGGCAATAATGTAAATATAATCATAAAGCAGTGGTTCAAAAGGTAACTGAACCTCTGTCCTTATCCAATACTCCACCAACAAACACACCTGTCCCCTTGCTGGCCAACGTTTCATGACAGATTTGCAAATGTGTAGGTTGAACAGTAAAGGATGAACCCAGAATCTTTTGACAAGAGTGACCAGAAAGCCCCCTGATTAACGCAGTGGCTGCATTCAATCTGTTAATACACACTCAATGTAAATTTTTATACCTCCATGACAGCAACAGCCGAGGCCAGAGGCCTTGAGTTCTCTAGATGTCTGTCCATTCATATGTCCATACATCAGCCTGAATCATTTTACATCCCCCTTTAAAGGCACAGTGTGTAAAATTCTGCTGCCAGGGGGCTTTCAATCAAAACCATCACAAGAGATGACATACAGAGATGAGTTAGTTCCTCCAGCCCCTGCTGTGTACTTGATGATCTGAAGTGAAGATTTAATGAATAGCTGATCCTATCATAACATTGACTTTATTCTGAGGTTGTATCTTGTAAACGGGATACCTCACAAAGTCTTGATGGGATTTTCTATATACATAAATGACACTTCCACCAAGATTCAAGGATAATCTGGAGAGATTTTTGTGGTCACAGGTCAAAGGTCAAGGTCATAATATCTTTGGGACATCCTTTTCTTTTGAATAATATATCTTAAGAACTCTGGAAGTGATAACCAAATGACTTAACTCAAATATTCCCCTAAGTGATGAGGTGATTGGATTTTTGAGGTTACACACCAAAGGTCAAGGTCACAGAGCTTCTGTGAATCTAAAAATATAAAAGAAATTTCTTCAGGTTTTACATAAATGTCCACAACAAAAAAAGTATGAACTGACATGATTTATAAAGTCCTAAGCCAGGACTCAGAGTCACAGAGCCTCTCGGCCATCCATTGAATGTAAATGCTTTCTCTCAAGAATACATAAGGTGATGCTTTTTTCAAACTCTAGAAAAACTTTGTCCTAAGAATTAACTGATCAGATGTTAAAGGTCATGGGTCAAAGGCTTTACATCTCATAGCAAATCTTTGCTTGGGAAAGGATAGCTACATGATATTACACAATACTTGCGGAGATTTTTTTCAATGTTCACCATGGAGAAAAGATGAAATCATAACATTCTGTAGGCAAAAGGTCAGAATATCAAAGTTATTGAGCCTCTTGGCTATCCTTTGATTCTGAATGTGAATCAGGCTGCAGAAACGGAGATGAATGGCTACAGATGAGCTATTCTCTTAAAGTCATTGACTCAAGGCCTTTTAAGGCACAAGCACCAGCCAAAGAGTGTCAATTTAACCACCATTATAAAAAAAAAACCTTCCGAATACTCCATCTTATGCATCAGGGCATGATCATCAGTAATGACTCAAACTGATAAAAGAAAATGAAGATGAAAATGGAACAATAACTGCAGGCAGGCGTCTAAGAAAGTTCCATATCTAGAAATTAGCATTTTCCTTATTCTATAATTCATAATATCCTCCAAATATCTGCAGTGTGCCCGTTCTAATAATGTTTGAATAAAAAAAGAACATGGACACAATCTTTCTCCCTCTTTCTTAAACAAATTATGAAGGCACAAATACAATATAATCTGAAGCAGTTACGCTTACGCAGTATTCTTCTGAGAATACTCAAAACTGTTCAAATTCTCACAAACAAAAGTCACTGCTTTTGCTTTTTCACTGCACAAATAGTTAAGCCTGGAGGTCCAGTCATGAAAGATACACAGTGCTAATCATAATTCAGATGAGACTTCAGTCACTAAACAAGCAATTCTTCTAATGAGGGCTAAATCTTGTTAGTGGTGTTACATTAAAACAGAAACTCAAGCTGTTCCTTTAAAGCTTAAGATTTTGCCTGGAATATGTCAACCCCCTTCAATGACAGGAGGCAATGGTTTGATAGAATTCAGAGAGTAGCCTTGATGCACATTTAGAGGCTTAAATGAATATGTGTCGAAGATTGTTACCACCCATGGCCATATCTTTAAATAATATGGCTTGAAAAGCAGTTACCCTGTGTGAAATAAATACTACAACCATCTCATTATTGTAATAGATAGATAGATAGATAGACAGATCGACAGATAGATAGATAGATACTATGGGCCCTAATTTCCTGCTGCAGCGCAGGGTGGCGCAGGGTGGCGCAGGGTGGCACACCTTGCGCAGTGGTAATTTCGTCCGGCGCACCGCTGTGCGCAGCCAATTTGGCAATTTGGTAGACCAGCTGCGCCGAGATGGATGTAGCGACGCACCAGGGGGAGGTGTCAACAGATTCAGCTTGGCGCAGTGACAATTTCGTGCAAAATAACTGTGCGGAAGGTGCACCGAAAGCTCGCCAGCTCCAACCTGGTCTATCCTTGGCGCAGGTGAAGCGCACCTGACGCAATAGTAATTTGGCTGACATGCGCACATCACCAAAACCTCACGGGTAGGTGTCCAGAGTGTCAGGCACATTTCAATGCAATAAACAATCACAGCAACCACTATTTAATGTAACCGTCTGAATCAGCATATAATTTGTATCTATAATAATTGTCTCGTCACATCTGATGTCAGATCAAAGACGTTTGTCCTAATGGAAACTCAACCTGACGACAGCTGGAAGAGTGATGCAAACTAACCAGTTCATATCTGTGCTGGACTGCGCCGCGCACAAAACTTGCAAAATGACCTGGACAAACCCTGTTGGCGCGGCGCAAGCACACCGCGGGGCAGGTGCACCACGCCTGCGTCTGGTCTACGAAATTAGAGCCCTTTAGGTTGTGCCTGTTCTTTGGGGTCTGCAAACCTTAAAATCTGTGGCATTTGAGTTTGAGAAATGTTTATAACATTTCACAAATAAACAGAGTGCAATAGAATGAACAGTGGTGTGTCCTTGGCTGTTTTTTTTAGGTCAATTACAAAACACCTCTCGACAAATAAAGATCCTTGAAGCATTAATTAAACAGTGTAGAGGAGGAAGAGCAAGTGAAAACCCAATAAAAACTAACAACACCTTTATGGAACTTTGCACAAACAAGAGATTTCTTATCCAAACTCAAAGTTGTTTGGACTAAACTCACCTGAGAGATCTGATATTTTTTTAGTAATTAAATGTTTGCTTCAGTAAGACATGTATACCTGTCTGTGCATGACTTGGCTCCGAATCTCAGTGCATAATGGGGTATTTTGGCATCACGTAACACAGTTCAAGGGGGCAGAGATGCTTTGTCCATATTAACAAAAAATTACAGTTCTTTATTCATCTCTTTTTGATTGGACGAGATTACCTGCTGCGTTTTTGTGTTTTGGATTTCAGGTTTGGATAGTAAGTGTTTGAAGAACTAGTTGCCAACTCTCTGCAGAATAATTTACCACCTTCACTTTATTCCACCGATGTGATGTTCAAAACACCATCCAGTAAACACAGACCTGCTAAAGAAGTGCAAATGAACTGATGCTTCTCTGTTTTTTGAAAGTGTATTCTACTGCTTTTGGTGTGCATTTCTTTTTAAGCTCCTTGAATCAATGGCACCATAAATCATTCAGAGGCAGTGTTTCCACAAGAGCATGGCTGTACTTGAATAAGCAGAAAATGAAAATTCCTTAGATGCCCTTTTTTAACCTGAGATACCTGTTAAAAGTCTATTTCTTTACCTCTCAATGTTGAACTCTCAAAACATACGCCAAAAGACTCATGAAAGCAGCAACACTGGTGCAAAAGCTTTAAGACAGGGAGAAATCAAGGGCAGGGGGGTGAAGACACTACAAAAATAACATGCTTCAACTTCAATATCACTTTGTGTTTGGAGTAAACTGAAGTACTCCTCTTATTGAGGAATCCTGGACAGTATGGTTACACTGAGCTGTTCAGTCCAGCAGTCCTCTTAACCGTGAATGCAAACCTATGGAAGTACATGCAAGTGTGCACACCAAAGAGAAACATACAGTAGGGTTGTCACAATGCTCATGAAAGAAAAAAAAAACTTTGTTACACTGTTTGGTGAAAAAAAAACTCAAACAGTTTACTGTGGCTAATTTATTAGGTACACCTAAGCCTTCATAACTGCTTCAATTCTTCATAGCATTGATTCAACAAGGTGCTGAAAATATTCCTCAGACTTTGGTCCATATTGACATGATAGCATCAAATAGTTGCTGCAGATTTGTCAGCTGCACATTCATGATGTAACTCTCCCATGTCTTCATGTTGGATTGAGATCTGGTGACTGATTAGGTCACTTGAGCACAGTGTCATGTTAAAAGAAACCAGTGACAGATTATATGAGTGAAGATATTGTTGCCTATTTCCTGTTCTTATTTGACAGAAATGGCTCCCTGTGTTATCTTCTGCTGCTGTAGCCCATCTTCTTCAAGATTTGATGTGCTGTGCATCCGGAAAAGGTCTTCTCGGTACCTTGATTGTAAGGACTGTGTATCTCAATTACAATTATCTTTGATCATCTTGAATCACTCTGGTCTGGTCTTCTGACCTCTGGCATTAAGGTATATTTGCCCAGGGAAATGCTGTGCAGTGTAGATAATTTCCTTTATGAATTACTCTCTGTAAACTCCAAAGATGTTAAAAATCCCACTAGATCAGCAGCTTTTGAAATCATCAGACCAGCCCATCTGGCACCAACAACCATGCCATGTTCAAAGTGACTTAAACTACATTTCTTCCCAATCGTGAGGGTCAATTTGAACTTCAGTAGGTGTCTTGGCAATATCTGAATGCCTAAATGCATTGAGGTGCTGCCATGTGATTGACGTTTTAGATGTATACATTAATGAACAGAAGAGTGATTGTACCTAATAATGAGGCCAGTAAGTGTAGATACTTATTTGTTTACCATGTCAACAAAACAAATCCTCGGCATCCAGCAACTGGTAAAAACTTTTAGCAACGCCAGCATACTTTTCACATTCACAAGAACTGCAGCCTAGTTCTCTCCCCTTTTTTCTTTTTTGTTTACAGCAGCTTTTAAGTAATAATAAGACTGAATTCTGTGTTTTTTAATTGTCTGTTCTTGTCAACACTATCAAACATAAAAAGCTGTGATTGTATTACTTCAAAGCACACGGTAATGGCTGGTATTTTAATAAAATGTTGGACAGTCCCAGCAAGCAGGTCTAAAGCTAACAAACTGCCTTTAGAAATACTCTATAGTGAGCCCTACATTAAACAGGTTAGTTTTTCAGATAGTATAACACCAGGAAAATATTCTCATTATGTTTTTGTTTTTTGTTGTTTGTTTGTTGTTGTTGTTGTTTAACAACGGAAGAAACAAATATTACGGCAATTGTAGTTTTAGAGGCTTGTGTTGTATTGTTCTTAATAAAATGGCCGTATCACACTTACTTACACACAAGCTGTGCATAATCTGTGTCATACCTTTAGTCCTGTTATCAGAGTTACAGACTGAAAGTTTCAAATTAGACTGTAGAGCCAAAACACTAAAGGGCAGACCAACCATACTGCTTTACTTTTCTCATTCATTTTAAGTGGTAGACTACCACCCCAACACTACCTATTACCCTGACAAATAAAGGAATGAAATACTAAACTTATCGAATTCAAGAAGTTTTGTACACTTTGGCTAATGTTGAGAGTTCTGTTGTCAATACAAATATAGCCTCTCTTGACAGCATTATTTTGTTACGCTCTGTATGCAGGTGCACTGCCATATCAGGTCGAGCCCTATACCAAACCAGCTCAGCATCTGTGGAGCAAACTGAGAAATAAATATGCCAATATATACCATATATACACCACAGCCAAGTTAATGTGTTTAAAGACACAAATGAGCTTTCAACAGTGAAACACTCCTCAGCTAATATTATATAATTAATTGTGAATTAAACTATGCTTAACAGAACCCTCTGGAATTTGGACCATTTTGAGCACTGAAAATGTTCTTATTTATCATAAAACTATTCCTTGTAAATCTCTAATATTTTAACCTTGTAAATGATTCAAAGCTTGTGCAGATTACACATTTGTCTTGCTCTATGACCTCTTTTCTAAAAACTAGGGATGCATGATACTGGATTTTTGCCTTTATCCGATAAGCCAGTATTACTGAATGCATTATTGCCAATACTGATACCAATATTTGTCAAGAACATAAAGTCTTTACTTTACACAATTGACTTATTGGTTTCAATGTACCCATGCGGTGCTGATCAGGTGAAGAAATATTCTACATTTGTGTTTTTGCCAATATTACTGCCAGTATATGGGATATATGTGGTCAATATGTATGGTCAACTATCAGCTGTAAATATTGGCAACATTTCAATATCTTTCAGTACCAATATTTATCTTTTTAGGCCATTATCTGCCGATACCAGTATTGTACAGATAATACGGAGCATCCCTACTAAAAACCACATTTTAAAATGGTATTAGTTAAAGCAAGAGCATAAACAAAGTAATATCCCCTAATAAATGTTTAAAGGGCATATTTTCATGTAAATGTAATTTCAAGGGAATTAACTCGTGCAAAATATATTTTCCAATTAAATACAACAATGTTTGGTTATTTTTGCATGCAAATAGAAAGCAGACCTTCAGAGACCTATGGCAAAAGTTAATAAATTGATAAAGACATTTTTTAGTCCTATATTGATTTTGGAGGTCCCTGTCAGTCATGGGCCCTTAGAATCCCCCCTTTACAGCCCACATGTCTGTATGCCATTTGTGACAGTCAAGAACTATTTGCAGGTCACTCCTACCATTAATTGACTACCTAAACTTGAGTAGACACTGTACGTGAGGCAGTACACTTTATTAATAAAGCGACTGAAGCTAACACTAAGTATAACTGGCCCTGTTTTGTTCCAAACGGGGCCGAAACGCACACCAAATAAAGTCCTTCAAAGCAGCTGTAAAAATGTAAATGAGGAAAGTTTTTTTTTTTTCTTTCTTGTTTTAAAGTTCTACAGTGCCAATCACCAAAGGGCAGCCTCCAGATGTGCTGGTGTCACACATCAGCACGTCTGGAAGAAAATCAAGCGTATACAAGATGCAGTCCTCTCTTCTTAAGCACAGCACGCCTTAATGACACATTCTCTCTCTTCCTCTCCCAGAGTATCTTTTGGACACATGTGAACTGTACTTCCTAATGCTGTCCCCAAAAGAGCATGACCCTTGATATTACTGAAAATACTGCCTTATTTTTCCACCATTTCAGAGCTCGAACTTCACAGCTCTGCTCTGCCCAGCTGACAGAACGGTATGATCAGAGTACAACCTAAGATGTGCTCTGGAATTGAAATGTTTTTCTCATTTGAAAGGGATTTTAAATGTGATATTGTGAGAGAACCATGGTTACACAAATGTGGGTTGCAGGCTGCCTCCATGCAATGTGAAGGATTTGGTGCTGTCCATGGTGCTGAAAGAGAGTCTGCCATGTGTCTTCATTAACACTGCAATCATCTCTGTCACAGTTTACAAACATGAATAACACTGATTTATGTGAGAAAAATAACAATATTAATGAAATATACAGAGCATGATGGTATTTGTACTTTAAAAGATGGCAGGCAGAAAACAGAGAGTGGGTTACATAGTTAAAACTATGACCACTCTGAAGTGAAAACACACTGGATAGATAGATAGATAGATAGATAGATAGATAGATAGATAGATAGATAGATAGATAGATAGATAGATAGATAGATAGATAGATAGATAGATACTTTAGGTTGTGCCTGTTATTTTGGGTCTGCAAACCTTAAAATCTGTGGCATAAGAGTTTGAGAAACGTGAACAACATTTTACAACTAAGCAGAGCGCAACAGAATGAACAGTGGTGTGTCCTTGCCTATTTTTTTTTAGGTCAATTACAAAACATCTCTTGATAAACAGAGCTACTTGAAGCATTAAGTCAACAGTGTAGAGGAGGAAGAGCAAGTGAAAACCCAATAAAAACTATCAATATGTTTATTAAACCTTTCACAAACATGAGATTCTGATCATAACTCAAAGGTCTTAAGACTTACTCAAAGACTGTTTGCACCCATGGCCATATCTTTAATTTAGATAGATAGATAGATAGATAGATAGATAGATAGAAAACAAACTAAAACATATATGGAGCATAAAACACAAAACGTAATGTAATTGCACCACAATTGTTGCTGATCTGATTTTTTTTCTCTCTGTTCTTGTTGTGCTTGTTTTTTTTGTTGTTGTGTTCATTGTTCCTGTTTTTCTTACTAATGTTTGGTTTTTGATATTTCTCTTGTTGTTTTTTGGGGGTTTTCACCTATATTTTTGTGCGTTTTGTCGCACTTTTAAAGTTGTGTATTTTGTTGTTAATTTTGATTTGTTGATGTGTTTTGTTCCTAGTTGTTGTGTTTTCTATTTGTTGTTCTGCTTTCACACTGGTCTTGTTTCAACTGTTATTCAGTTTTTTTAATTGTTGTGTTTTCTTGATTAGTTGTTATGTTGTTGAGATGCTGTTGTTGTTTTAACATTTATTATCATTCAATTTCAAATTACTGAATTTTGTATGTATTCTCATTAGTTGTTGTGTTGTTGTGTTTTATTCATTTCAGTGTTTGTTAATTGATTTGTATTTTTGTTGTTCCTAATCTATTTTGTGTTTTCACATTTTTAATTGTGTTTTTTTTAATATGTTTCAAGATTTCCTTTCCTATATTCTTGTGTGTTGATGTGTTTTTATTCATAGGTTTTAATTTTTTTGTATATCAGGGCCACTATACGCAACAGGCACGCACACACATGCACATTCAGCACACACACAAACACATATTTGTGCTGGGGTTATTGTGTCTTTGACTCCGTCTTTGGCTTCTCTAACTCCGGGCCTCACACCAGCCCTCCACCCTCACAGCCGGATATAAAAATTGAAATTGGCTCTCTGCAAATGGAAATACCCGAGGGAGTCTGAGAGGAATAAGTGCCGAGGGACGCTCATAGTTTGCCGCTGACAGCTTGTGTGATATTGAGAGTTTGGAGCCACTGAGACAGCAGGCGAGCGGTAGGGAGAGAGTGAGGGAGTGAGGGAGGGAGAGAGGGAGGTCAGAGGGAGCCAGACAGACAGACTGTGTTAGTCTAAAGGGAGAAAAGGGAAGGAGAGACAGAAAGAGAGAGAGTGGGAGAATGGGGTCAAAGAAAAACAAGTAATCAAAAAAAACAGTGAGCTATAATTACTAATTAGCATAAATACTGAGTAGGGCCAGACGGTATGGACTAAAAATTCTGTCTCAAATTGTTTCAGCCGAATAGCCATACACAACATATGTTTCTTATTACCTGAACTTTGAACCTTGATATAATTTTCATAAAAATCACAAAAAGTTCTACACAATCAATTTTGGATAACATACCTCCTTAAATCGTCATATTTTCTACAAAAGGCACTGCCAGTGTGGGGAAACAGTGGATCAGCGGTGGAGTCAGTCAAACTGAAAGGTAGGAGGCTGGTTTGATGTCCAGCTCCTGTTTTCACATGCCATTGTTCCCTTGTGCAAAGCACTTATCCATAATTTTGCTCCATCACTATTGGATAAATTTGTATGTTGTTGTCGCTTTTAACCAATGAAAGCTGCAGAAAAACTCATGCACACCATCTAATTTGCACAAACTCATCAGTAACATTTTGGAAAAATGAGTTGAACTCCCTGTCCCCTCATCAGTACCACAAACATTTCCGAATGTTTCCAATACATTGCAATTTAGACAGTGATACCTTAAACCAAACCAGTTCATACATTAATACCAAAGTGCAATGTTATGTGTGGTAGGGTTTCAGCTCAGCGAGTTTTGGCTCTGATCCCTGACCAGGTAGCCACCACATAAAATCACAACTAACAACTATTAAACATGTTCAATATTTACAACCTGAAATCCTCATATGTATGAAATGCAGTGTTTTGTCACATGGACCAGGCAAAGCCAATCAGGGAGTAAGCTGTCTGAGGCAGGAAGCAAATGTAGCCATGGCAACAAGAGCAAAGGCAAAGCATAAAATTAGATGGACATCAGCAACAGGGGTCTAAATAGTTGATTTGTGGCAAAATACGGGTGTCTTTACTGCAGGACTTGTAAATTATTTTTAACTGATGAAGAGAGGAGCTGGACTGAAATTACAACCACCACAGGTGTCATAGAAAGCTAACTAGTAGCTGCAGTTAGCTTCAGTTCCTCCTAACGATGTCCAACATGTCTGTTTACCCTGCAGTTGCATTAGATTAGATTACAAGCTGCGAGAGTGGAGACCCTGGTTGTTGGTGAATGAGTCAGTTGGTGTGGGGTGTGCAACATTCCTGTCTTTGTGGCACACTGCACACTACAAGAACAAAACTGATGAATCTGACATTATTTGTTTTCATGTGTCAGGTCTCCTGTTTAAGGCTCTAAAAACCCTTCCGTATGTACCGAGCCTTAGTCATTTCTCTCTTTTGGCTGGTGTTGGTTACTCAAAACAATAAATTAATCAACATTAGGAGCACTAAAACTTCTTTTGTTGTTGATGTTGTATCAATATTTTGATTCTTTTACTGATAATGTAAATGCTCCTTCAATAAATCAAAATAAATGAAATAAAAATTTAACATTTGGATTTAACATAACAACAATAAGGGTTAGGTCATTAGCCTAAGATTATAAAATGAGCCACCAGTCATAGTTCATATTGTAATCTTTTTATTGATTATTAGCGTGACATAAACCTCTTATTTCTAGGGATGGCAACTGATAAGATTTAATTACTACCAATGCAATTAACAATTCTGCTTATGGGTCCAATTCTTTCACAATTTCCTTATTGATTTCTACTGATTTTCCGTGTGGGCAAAAGTTGGCCTAACACATGTAGGTTTTAAGTGATTACAAAGTCAAACACATGACACTCCTGATTTTCTGTGATGTGCCGAAAGTTGCTGATGTTTTCAGTCACTGGAAGTTGTGCAGTAAGCTGCTCTTACTTGAAAATTAAGACACAATGTTGACCATTTCTGACCCATGTAAGTGAAAGGAATTTGATAAGCAAAAAAGGCTAATTATATTTTGCTTGAGGGTGTTGTTATTGATTCTCAACTGGAATCGTTTTTCGATTCCCATCCCATCATAATTTCAAATAGATTCATTCATTATTGCACTTGTTCTTGGCCAGATGAGGTCAGGAGTAACCCAATAATCACAAAAACATGGCATCAGAATTTACAATTCAACATATCCCAAAAGTTCATATTTTGCACAGTCTGAATACACACATTCAGATTTATTGTCATTTGCCATTTTTTTTGTTTGTTTTTTTTTTTTAATAAAATTTGCTAATTTCACTAAACACTAGATGTCTAAGGAGTTAAAAAAAAGGCTGAGTCTGAAGATCCCAAGGGTCAATAGTCCTAAAATTACTGTTCTGTTATCCAGTTTCACTGGTATCAAAAATAAATAGGGAGTTTAGGCCACAGCTGAGTCACCACTTTAGAACAAAACATCCATGAGCTTCAGTCTGCACAGGGGGTGTATCTAAAAATAACTCTGACTCGATTGTTCAAAACACCGTGTCATGGTGTTTCCCTGTTTTTTGAGCGAGGATGGTAATCTGCTCCACCAGAATGTAAATGTGAATCCAACAGCTAATCTGACATTGTCACATTCAGCTGGAGTTGCAAGTGCATAATTATGCAAAATATCTAACTGCTCCCAGATTTGAGCCACAGTGCAAGTATTTCGAGAGCTGACCTGGAGACAATTTATATTTTATTGCTGTCTGAGTTTTCTGCATGAGGAGTCATCCTTGGTGTGAAAAGGCTTTTAGTGTGCTAAACCCTTCGGCAACACAACAGTTCAGGACGGACATGCAAAGGTACATCAGGCCACTCGTCAGATTTCCAAAAAGTACAACACAAACAGACATAACTTATCCTGCAGTTTGCTTAATGATAAAATGTTTTACATTATAAGTCAACCAAAGTTCACCTCAAGGTCACCTTACAAATACAACATCAGTTTAAAAACTTTACATCAGGGACTTGGCCTCAGGGACAGGCTCATGACCCGATGGAGAGTTAGGAAGGAAGGAGATACATGAACAGGCAGAGAGGAGGTAGACTGAACATTAAAGGGGACATATTATGCAAAAAAAAACACTTTTTTAGGGCTTTTGAACACATTTTTGAGTAGTCCACAAAATATGATAGTAGACAACAAACCTGTATTTAGCAGGCTGCATGAATGTAAACTCATGTTATTTGGCAAGCTGTTGAGTCTGTGGATGTACTGTTACGTAACAGTATATTTTTGATTCATTCATACCTAACCTGATTCCTCTAGTCTAAGTTGTGGCTATCCCACTGCGGTTAGCATGTTTTGCGTTAGCCTGTGATGTTTGGGGGAAACGAGATTGTTGTTATCTGGTAAAAGGCATGAATTAACGGTTCGTGTGTGTTCAGGACTGTAAGCGGCGTGTGGCTGGAGCACCCGATTCGCTTGAGTTACGCTGAAGGACTATTGTGAATTCCTGTACATACGCTGCTTTGCTCTGGCTCATTAGCATATGAAGGCGACTGTTCTGAACAGAGGGGTTATGTGAGCATGGAAAGACTGCAGCTGTGCTTTATTCATATGTTTTATGGACCAAAGCATGTTACTAATGTTTCATGAAGACATCAAGGATCCATGTCAAACTGCAGAAAAGGACCTTCAAAGGTGGTATGACAAGCCTGAATGTGATAGGGAGAATCTTATAGTCTGTGTGGTATTTGACAAGCAGTTGGTAAAGTACTGGACCGGAGTTCAGATGATGGTACCTCCAGTTGAGCTCTGAACCTGTAGATGTTTAAGAAGAATTTTGTGAAAAACAGAAGTTTGGCTCTCTCTTTCTTGTTACTGGACGCAGAGTCGAAAGAATGGTGTCTATCTGCTTGTCATGGACTTGGGACTGAGAAAAGACACGAAAAGAAAAAAACAAGTTGGACTACAGCTTTAAGAATAAATGTTTTTCTTGCTTCACATCTGTTTTTAACACTAATGGACTGTAAACATGAAAGGAATAGGTCAGTTTTAGTTAAGTGACTCTGTACTCTTGACACAAAATATCGTTGTTATTGTTGGTATTGGTATCTTTTCATTCATATTTTAAATCAACCCTCAGCTTCCCTTCCTGTTTTCTTGTTTGCTTTTTGGGGGAAATGAGCTTCCATACTTTATTAATAAACCCAAAAAATGTGTGGTAAAATTGTTTAAAAAAGAAAAAAAAACCATCATATTCAACAATTATTAAAGCATCAGCCTTATATCCAATGTCTTGTCCACTGTAGATCTTACATTTAGCTGCTTGGCTTTGTTAGTTTCCTTTCACTCTTTGGGGAAATATCTCTGTCTTTAGCTGCTAATTGCTCTCCCTAGTTCTCTGGTAAGTGATAAACAGAGAGGCAGCATACAGTGGCCTTATCAAAGCTTCTTTTCGTGCCTGATTTACAAAAAAGGGCAACTTAATGGAAAAACAAGGCTTTATGACCTGGGGATTATTCTCTTTCTTTTTTTTTTTCACTTTTCTCTTTTAGCTCTGATAACTGTGAAATCCAGTCCTTATCTAGTGGATAACTGTATGGAGCTTTAATGGATTAATAAGTAGACTGCATGCAAATAAAGTGAAGAAAACACCATGTCAATTTCTGTGATATGTCTTGTAATGTTTGTTTTCCTTTTGCCCGGCAGCTGTTTGACAGCAGACACTCCTGAGACATGATGTCTTCTGACTGCTCACATGGGCTCTTGGAACCAGAGGGGGATGATAATTGGAACACATGGGGACCAGAGAACGAGCACCAGATCAGTTACCAGAGACCCCAGCGGCTACACAAACCAACACTGAACACCGTAATAAAAATGTCCCCCCATGTTACTTTTTTTTCACACCCCCTCCTGCCTTTTCTTCCTGTTCTGAGCTCACCCCAGGTACCTGAGGGTGAGAGAGGGAGAGCTCCTTTGACAGCTACCACAGGTTATTACTTTTATGACCAGCGGCGACCTCCACACAGTCCATAAGGACCTGGGAGAGTGGTCCACCTCTTCAACCGACTAGCACGCTTTTAACTTCAAAACTGGACAGGATCGAATCAAGTGCCTGTTATCCTTCAGAACTTCACACTGTGTGCAAACAAGGATCAATTATGACAGAGTGAGCGCTTTGAAAGGACACTGATTGGTGTCAGAGTTTATGCACTGAGCTGCAACCAAACCTTTTATCACCTTGAGCAGATCGATGCAGCAATACAAGACAGTTAGAATGCATTGTGCTTCATTCACTGGAATAAAGACAGGACCTTGCTTTCCATGAAGGAGGAGAATCTTGCTTGATTTTTTCATTGTGAAAGAGGATCAAATGTAAGGATGCAGTTTGTTGGAAAAAGATCTGGCAGTATTTCTAATGCACCATACAGGGTATCTGTGACAGTAACAGCTTTGTGTGCATACATTTAATACAAGTATCAAGGATCATTTTAAAGTGTAGGATTTATACTCTTACTACTTAATTATTTGGATGGTAAGATCATTTTGTCACTTAAGAGGTTTTGAGTATGCAAGGCATGAAAACAATGTAAAAACTGACCTGTAAATTTTCTTATATTTGTGTGGTGTTCATTTTTTTGAGAATCATGTAATGCCCCCCTTTCTGGTGGACCCAATGTAAATCTGAGCTTATACAACTATAAACCTAACAGATATTTTCTCCATTCTGATTAAACCAACAATATCATAATACACTGCCTGGCCAAAAAAAAAGTCACCACCTGGATTTAACTAAGCAAATAGGTACGAGCCTCCTGTTGGATAATTACTGCACGTGTGATTATCTTTCAGCTGGCAACAACTTATTTAACCCCAGCTGATGCAATGAGTAGCTTCTCATTTCTTAAACAACCATGTGGAAAGACACATCCTGTGGTCATGGAAAAGATGTTAGTCTGTTTAAGAAGGGTCAAATCATTGGCATGCATCAAGCAGAAAAAAACATCTAAGGAGGTTGCAGAAACTACTAAACTTGGGTTAAGAACTGTCCAACGCATTGTTAAAAACTGGAAGGATAGTGGGGAAGCATCGTCTTCAAGAAAGAAATGTGGTTGAAAAAAATCCTGCATGATCGTGATCAGGTGATCACTTAAACATTTGACCAAATCAAATAGAAGAAAAACAACAGTAGAACTCAGGGGAATGTTTAATAGTGAAAGTAAGAGCATTTCCACACACACAATGTGAAGGGAACTCAAGGGATTGGGACTGAACAGCTGTGTAGCCTCAAGAAAACCACTAAACAGTAAGGCTTACTGGAAAAAAGGCTTCAGTTTGCTAGGGAGCATAAAGATTGGACTCTGGAGGACTGGAAGAAGGTCATGTGGTCTGATGAGTCCAGATTTACCCTGTTCCAGAGTGATGGGAGCATCAGGGTAAGAAGAGAGGCAAGTGAAGTGATGCACCCATCATGCCTAGTGCCTACTGTACAAGCCTGTGGGGGCAGTGCTATGATCTGTGACAAATCTTGTGACATTGCAGAAGCTTATTGAAACAATGCCACAGCAAATTTGTGCTGTAATCAAAGCTAAAGGTAGTTCAATGAAATATTAGAGTGTGTGACCCTGTTTTTTGGTGGCAACTTTTTTTTTGGACTGGCAGTGTATGTTTAATGTATGACATTCAGTGGCACTGCCAGCCATAATCCTGTTAGATTATTTACATTTCTTCCACCTGACATCTACACATTATGTTGTACTCCTTTCCATTTCTGCTGGATGTCAAGAACGAGCATAAACAATCGGTATAAGCCAAGTACTTGTTTACTAAAGTTTATACATCTGCATCCACAGATAATCTGGATGTTCTCATATCCCCCAGTTCCCATTGAAGTTTCTGCTTTTATCTTTCAAACTTGCCAAGTACCCATCAGGAAACGTTTCTGCTGTGTGCACTCGGTGTTCATACATGTTTTCTCATGTACCCAAAACAACCAGGGTCATACTACCTGTATACACACACAAAAAAAACCAAACTAACAGCCCTTTTTAGTTCTTGATATTAAATTTAAATCTAATATTACAACAAATTTGATTAGACATGGGGCTAGATCAGTAGCACTCAATTGAGTTTCTAAGCTAGAATATCACAGCCATGGAAAATTATTTTCATTTTTAATATTTTTCTCCTCAGCAAGAATAAAAGTGCAATTTCCTGTGTTTGAGCATGTGTAAAGCAATGTCAGAAAGATCTATAATCATTCTGGCACCAGAGTGTATTTGCTTTTAGTAATCGTCTGGGCTCTGATTGTAGTCACAGGGGTTCATGAACAGTAACCATTTCAATTTGAATATCACATTTTAAACTTCTCATTAAAAAATTAGGGTGCCATGAAAAAGTTTGAGGACAGGTGACTAATTTTCTGCATTACAGTCAGTAACTTTGTTGCTGTTGAGGATCTGTTCTTGGTGATGATGGGTAGACTTTTCCTGTCAGACTGGAGACCAGCAATGAGCAAGTTGTCTTTTTTTGACAGACAGCATGACAAATGGCTGTATAGGTTCATATACTGTGTAAAACATGGAC
Organism: Cetoscarus ocellatus; assembly: GCA_037902135.1. NCBI lineage: Eukaryota > Metazoa > Chordata > Actinopteri > Labriformes > Labridae > Cetoscarus > Cetoscarus ocellatus. The sequence continues at coordinate 122,380 of JBAMNC010000025.1, read as the reverse complement.
ATAGTCTCTGTAGAGTCATTAACCAGTTTCTTAGGATGCCAAATCATGGCAGTTGCCATGGTGGAAATGCTTATTATTTGTTTAAAATATGGTATTGGATATATTTACAGATGAGTTGTGCCTGTCTTTCAACCCATCCATGCTCTAAATCTGCTGATTTAAAGATATTCACCTGGCAGTGAACTGAAGACGTCACATATTGGAAGCTTAAGGCAGTTAGTTGTGCATGGATATCCAACCTTTAAAACTTGGTGTGACTGTAAGCCACATGTTTTTTCTCATATTTAGTCTCACAGTCTTATTATTTGAAAGCCATACCTCATACACAAGCTGTGGTGTTTATCAAAGGCAGTAGCTCTCTTGTCACTGAGTGCAGCATTATCATCAGCGATTAGGTAACAAAGTCTCTTTAGTTTGTGTTTTTGCTGCTTATGTGAGGTGACACAAATCCTTGTGAATGAAAAAAACTGCTCTTTGAATAACCAGAAGAAAATGATACAAGATGTGATATTTCCAGCCTTGTGATCCTAGCATAAATTTGCATATGCCTCCAAGGTATTCGGCCGTTATACCCACACATATCCCCAAAGTCTGTGTCCTCTCAGTTTGCTTTTGCTGTTAAGTTTTTGCTGTTTTGACCAAGCAATATTGCTACAAAATGGGTATGAAACACGCAAATGACAACAGAAGCACAGAGAGCAGTTATTATGGAGATATAACTCATGTTGTAGTGAGTGTCTGCTCTGAACTGGGCTTTAGGCTTTAAAGAATCAAAACTAAACCCCATATAGTAGGTGATGACAGACACAAGACCTTATCAAACCAAATTTAGTTTTATAAAGCACAGTGCAAACATATTTATTTCTGATGTATATTCTGATATATCACTGGCATTTGACTATAGTTCTTAATGATAATCACTCCACTTGAAACTGACCGTAAAAGCCCTAAAATCATAATGGCACCTGTATTAAAAATCCCATTTCTACAAAAGTAAACAAGTTTACAACCTGAAACGAAAACAGCTTTTGTCTCTACTGCTCAGTTCTATAGTGGCACACATTTTACAGAATACAGAGTATGTGGCAGCACATATTTCAAAGTTGACTGATCCGACTGCCTGAGAGGCACATTGTAGACATTTGATGGCTAAATGTCTGCCTCAGCTCCAACACTTCATCCAATGGTATTTCAACTCAAATGTCAACATATGGCCCTTTTCCATCAGCACGTCTTAGCCCTACTCTACTTGGCTCGGCTCGGCTTTCCTCGACTCTACCCGGCTGTCCTCTACTCGCATTGTGCTGCTTTTCCACCAGCCCGGTTCCCTGCCCAGTGGTGGCGGGGTCGCCATAAAACAGCTGGCCGACACTGCGTTCATGTCATTTTGAGCGCGACACAACAATCAAAACAATGGAGGACTTGGAGGCAATAGTATACTTGCTGCTCAATCTGTGGCTTTTTGTCACAAACCGAATGAAATAGGAAAGCAGAAGAAGGCTGCAGGCGGCGAGAAGAAATACCGAGGACGAGAGCAATCGAGCTGCAAAGAAAAGACGTATGAGGGTAAGCTAATAGTAGCTACCACTAGCATGTTAGCTAGCTCGTCGTGCTCATGACTCATCGGTGACGACATTCTCTGACCGATCAGTAGCCGGCAGTCGGTCGACATCACCTTTTAGTATCGACTCAGCTCGCTTAGAACCAGAGCAGAGTAGATACTAAAAACTGGTTTGTTTTAGGAGGTACCGTGCCGGTGGAAACACAACGCAACGCAAACCGGGTAGAGCCGAGTAGAGTAGAGTAGGACTAAGGTGTGCTGGTGGAAAAGGGCTAATAGTAACTGTTAAATTGGGCAACAAAACCTGCTTCAAAACCCAGCAGGTCATGTCAAAAAGGTACATACATGTTTTATGTGGTCTTTGTCAAGTGGACAGCAGAAGAAGAGCAGATGAATCCTGTTGGCTTAGCTTATATCAATTAATCAACTCTATTGTACATTTTAATTCAAATTCAATTGCAGTTCGAAGCTTAATAAGATGAAATAAAAGGGATGATAAAAGATTAAAAGTAATACTGAAAATAATCATTATTAGTATCAGTATCAATATCATCAATACTACTGTCAGTATTTTCAAAACCAAACTCAAGGCCTTTCTTTTAATGCAGCTTTTAAAAAAAAGTTCAATTTTTTATTTTAGGCAATTCTAGTTATTTATCAAAGACAATATTACAGGAACATCGTTGTACCCAATACGCACCGAGCAAATGTCATCTTAAAGGTTAAAAATGAGTTAACACTGGAGGTTAGGTTAAAGTGTAAAATTAAATATGTCATAAAATTAAATGAAAATAAAGTAAAACATAGAATAACAATAAAAGGGTGCTGTAATAATCATATGTAAAAAGATAAAAAACTTCATACAACCATTATAATCAACACAAATAAACACTAAAAATATAACCAAACACCAAACATCCATCCATCCATCCATCCATTAGCTATACTGCTCATCCCTTTCAGGATGCAGGGGAGCTGGAGCCAGCTGACTCCGGACGAGAGGCAGGGGACTTCCTGAACGCCGGCCTATTGCAGGGTCACATAGACAGACAGCCATTCATGCTCAGGGTAATTTAGAGTTACTAGTTAACACACTGAGCATGGTTGGTTGAAGCTAGAGTGCCTGAAGACATGCAAACTCCAAACAGGATGGCCCTGACCAACACAAGGATCAAACCAGCAACCTTCTTGCTGTGAGGCACAGGCACTACCTGCTGCACCACCATACTGTCCAAACATCAAACAATAAAATTAAATTTAACAATAAAATAAGGTAAAGATCATTATTAATAACACTCATTCGAATGATAACGTCTATATAAATGCCAGGCTCAATAAATGAGTTGTTAGATTCTTTTTAAAGACTTCTACATTTACAACTCGTCTTAGTTCCTCTGGAAGTTTTATCAGGGTCTCTGATGTTTCTGCTTGATCAAGTTACAGCTTCATCTTTGCACATCTTGAGTTGTGACTGTTGCACTTCTGCACATAAAAACACATCCTGCACCATGATTTTATGCAATGTTTTGGACAGGCTGGCTGGCACACCTTTCACATGAGTACAAAGCTCAATCCACAACCATTAATCATTGAAGCATTTCCTTATTTTACTCACTTACATCATGTATTCTTCACTCCAAAACATACTGTTGTCTTGTTGACCCTACATTTCTCTCCGTCTCTCTATTGGATTTCCCTTCTTTGTGTCGGGCACTACAGATAAGGTAGAGCAGATAAAGGACGTGGATTCCATAGGAAGATAAGAAGTAAATTATAATATAAAGAACAATAGATACAAACTGGAGGCTAGACAGAGATCAGAAGCAGTAAAGTACTAGAAAATGCTCTTACCCTGTGTGCCAAATATGCAGAAAACTACATGTGCCTGACTGTATGAGCTCATGCAAACAAAAGAGACTGTCACGACAAATCAAATAAAAACCCACACTAACTAAATTCAGCCAAATGTGCTTAGCCTACAATGTTCTCCATCTAGGCTCCAGTCAGGACATTTTATTTCCTCATCATAATAGCTGTGCCTTTCACAGGCACACACCTCATCTATAAAACCATTCTGTCACCTGCAAACACCCCCAAGTGGCAGCTGCAGGTTCATTTCTGCACTCCTGTCTTACTTGTTTCCTGACTGTAAGTGTGTGTGTGGGTAGATGTTTAAAAGCGAAAACTAATATGAAATGCATGAATGCTGTTAACACAGCTGATCAGACGGGGGTGACGTGACAGAGATTGGATTTGAAGGTTCGTGCAGATGGACGGTTTGTGAACTGAGGCGTCCGGAATACACTGGAGGCAGACAGGAGCGCTGACAGACAGCTGTCAGACCAGCTGTAATTGAAGTGCATTAGAAAATGTCCCTAATCATAGCTTTAGGCTCAGCAGCACATATTCACTTTAGTACTTGTCACGTACACCATGTCTCAAGAACTTTCTCCCTTCCCACAGACAAAGCTTACTGTTGAGTAGAAGTTTTAATTCAAACTACTTTTTTTTAGCATGACATCCAAAAATAGATTCTTTTCTCTACATCCGTGTGAATGCAGTCATATTTTTGCTGCCAGGAGACAACAGGCACTGTATGAAACTAAATATGACAAAGTATTAGGGTTGTAAAGGAATGGAAAATTTCCACTAAATTTCCAGAAGGTTCCTATAAACTTTCCATTGGAAGTCAAGCTGAGTGGTTTTGGAAATATTCTATGCTGAAAACTTTTCAATGGGAATTATGGGAATTTATGGGAATTAACTGAAAATATGAGGTGATTTAAACAAACTTTATCATATTCAAACATTTATATGAACATTTTACATTTTTATATTTCAACAGATTTCTATTTGTAACAAGAACTTTCTGAACAACCAATTTCAACATCACTTTATGTAGTCCAGTCTTAAATGTGTGGCTTCAATAATTCTGTGCACTGCGCTCAAAAATGCAACCTCGATAGTCCAGGGTTCTACAACCATCTCCTCATGAGGAACGCACAGTGCATGTAGGGGGCATGACCTTAATACCCCTGCACAGTAAGCAGTGTGCTCTGTGCATGTGATTGTGAAATAGGATAGACTTTTCTTGGTATAATACACGGAATCTGGTTGTTTTAGTCAAGATGCTCAAATATATTTTCCCTCACTACATTTAAAATCTTCACTAAAGTTACGTTTCTAGCTTTGAAAATTCCCTAAAGTGTGCAACCTAATGAAACTATCTAGTATCCCATATTTCTGGCAGCTTAATCTCTTGTTTTCTTTTTGTTATGCATGACCAGGAGCACAACTGTATACATACATATTCACCCAAGACAAGTCATGCTGCCAGCTGTGTTGTTTGATGGAAATCAAAATCTTGGGTTTTCTTGCTTCCTTGACTTACCTACAAAGTCTGATCATCTCATCATCAGTATCACAGGACTGACATTGATCATACAGACTTCGGGTTTAAATTTGAAAGCAAAAGACTGGAAAAATGTTGAGTCTTGATTTGTGCTGTGACATTCAGATGGCAGGGTCAGAATTTGGTGTGAAAAAACATGAAAGCAGGGGTCCATCCTGCCTTGCATCAACAGTTATGGATGCTGGTGGTTTGTAATGATTTTGGGAAATTTTCTTGGCACCTTAGTACCAATATTGCACTGTTTGAAAGGCCCATCTCAGTCCTATCACGGATCATGTCTGTCCCTGTATATCCACAGGTTACCCATGCATCATATCGAAAAATCTTCACCGCAAACTGGTTTCTTGATCATGACAACAAGTTCACTTGGGCCCTATATACCAAAGCAGCTCCACACAGTTCCTCTAAACAAGCATTCATCAAGCAAACAAGTAAACATGATGTAAAAACTGGACAGCCAAGTTGTTCTGTTTAGAGATGCAAATAAGCTTCAGATAGTGGCGAAAACACTCTTCTAGCAAAAATTAGACAATAAATGGTAACTAAATCTACATACTATAGGAAACTTTCCATTACTTAAAGCATCCAGTAGTTTGTACTTATCTTTTGTTTTTTAAAGAATAATCAACCATCGTGATTCTTTAATCTTTTAACTCTGTCAAAGATTTAAAACCTTTGTATATCCCCATATTCTCTTATTTTAACAGCCAATGGGATAATGCAAAGTGACCAGACCTAACTTAAACCCTCTATTGAATGTTCTAAAGGGTCTCTTTTTGACATGAATGTCATTTTATGGGAATTTAGGTAAGCAATAAATGACTTATTTTTTTTTTCTTTTTTAATGCAAAATAAGAAAAAAAGTTTGTTTTTTGCCATAGCCCCTTAGAATCCTCCTAACTCTTCCCCCTTCTCTGACTTTACTCTAGTTTCCTCCACAGTCACTAGATCTCAATCTATAGAGTCTTTTGGCGATGTGATGGAACTGAAGATTTGAATCATGGATGTACAGCTGAAAATTCTGCAATAACCATGTGATGTCCACGTTAATATGAACCAAAATCTCTGAGAATTGTTTCCAGGGCTCTGTGGAAGCGGTTCTAAAGGCAAAAGGGGCTAACCCAGTACTGGAAAGGTGTACCTAATAAACTGGCCATTGAGATTACATCCTGATTAATTCCTTCAATAAATGCACTTGGCAAGTTACAGAAGATAATCTAATATTCATTTTTGTGGTTAGTGGTCATAATAACAATATTTAAACACATTTTATTTGAAAAGTGCCTTTCTTGGTACTCAAGGACACTGTACAACAAACAACAACAAAACAAATGCTATGATCAGTCTCCAGCCTGCGCTGAAGTTTTCTCATTTCCTAAATTCAAAACAGACTGAATTGTGAATACACATGCAACACTCTAACTTTCCTCTCCTGAACTTAAAACACCCGCAGTCTGTAGGTTTTATGTGATGTGGCATTCTCCCTGAATCTGTTGTCTATGAACAGGACCAAGACAGCAGGTATACTGTGTCCCCTATAATTCCAAAAAGCAATTAAGTAATGTCCATTTCTTGAAGGCAGCGCTGCAGCGACACGTTGAAAAAACAAATAAATAACAGAGCTAAGGCACCAGGAGCACAGACATTCTCTGAATACTCTGGAATGGAACAACTGTGACCTTCACAGCAAATAGCCAATTTGATATGTTTTTTTTTTTTTTCCTGCGTAATTACATCTGCTGTGTGCTCTGCACCCGAACGCCTCTGCTTTGTAACTTTCCTTAACCTGGTGAAACTGACTTCCATATGACCTGCAGGTCTGTGTGGTGCTTGTAGCAGGACTTCAAGTCACACAGACAAAGCACACAAGGAAAAAAAGCCATGACGTAAGGCAGAGCAGCCTCCCTGAATTAAATTCATGTGCTCTGCCTCCTGAGAATAAGTAAATGAAGTAAAAGATGTATGAAACTAGACCTAAACATGGTGCAGGTTTTGACATCCTATTAGAGGAGGGAAACTGAGTAATGATTACTGTTTTGTCAGGAATAATAGATTCAGGGCTCTGGAAAGGAGGGATAACATTTGCATTACAGTGAAGGGAAGATCAGGGCCTGTGCTGTCTCAAAGGTATTTATTTCCTACTTATCCTGCAATAAATAAATAAATAAACACATAAGTAAAACCAAGGGAGAGTAAATGGCCCAAAACTAGGTAGGATTAGTGACTAATTTCTAAGGAGGCTAAGAAGGGAAAAAATTACATAAAAGTTCTCAAGAAGCAAAATCAAAAATTGTCCTCCAAACACATCATATTTACTATGTAAGGACTGAAACCGTTGTTGCTAAGACCACCAGAGCACTTTGTTTAAGCTCAACATTGTTTTTGCATTTGCAAATGAATTCATTCATTCAACCTTCATCAGCCATTTTTCATAAGATAGTGTGAGGCAAACCTCATTTACAGTGGCACTCAAGACACAAGAGGGATAGAGGGAAACTGAGATGAGCAAACAGCAGAATCTTCAAAGAAGGTATATGTATTTGGAGGAATAATTAGCCACACTTTAGTTTAACAGGCATATATATACTCCTCAAAAAAAGTAGTTTGGAGATGTGATTTTGGTCCATTAATTCTCCCTTTTAATTATACCAATTGGTATTATATATTATTTTATACTGGCGAAAGCCTGATTAGTCACCTTCACAACAAGGTACAACTGGTAAGCTAAACATGTACGTACTGCCATCAAAAGATAAAAAGTACCAAAATCCCCTGTTCCCTTGGAAGAAAGCCTACAGTTCCTCAGTCAAGCAAAGGTGTTTTTCTTGGAGCGTTGTCTTTCTTGGATGCCCACCTCGTGATCTGTCTTTGACTTAATCAGTCTCACTGAGTTTGTTCCTAATTGTGGAAATGGTAAGACGGCTGACCCCAAACAATGCCACTTTGTGTACCAGAGCACCAGTTGCAGGGAGTTTTGGCAGATTTTTTTGGGTGCTACCAACATGTTTAGAAGTGTTGCTCATTCCACAAATGCTCAATCCTAACAAATTGTCTAAAATGGCAGGAGTGACTAATAAGATTTCCTACAATATAATATAAAAAAGCTATTGTTATTGTTAAAGAGGAGAAACAATCAACCAAAATAAAGTTTCCAAAACTTTTTTGAGGAGTATTTTTAAAATGAACTTGCTTCATGCTAATAGTCAGTCCCAGGATTTTGTAGGAATTTTTTGGGATTGTTCTGCCCGATTTTCTTTCGAAATGTTGGGGCAAACATTTTGATAATATGAGGCTTTATTTATCCGTGACATTAAAAGAGCAAGTAATTTAGCAAATTTATTGCGTCTAGTTTTTTAGTTATCTGTTCCAAACAAGTACACCAATTCCAATTTGTAATGCTCTAAGTCCACCAAATTGCAGCGTTTTACAGGTTTTTCTGTTAGAAATGTGGTCAGGATCTTTGGAGGGGTGAGAGGAGGAGGGTGGCAGTCAACCTCATCAACACTTATCTTCTTTTCTTTCCTTTTATTTACTCATGCATTTTTTGTAGCTCATAGTCAGGGCCTTGGTCATCCCAACCAGAAAGTTTAGATTCACCCCTACTTGTTAAAACATTGCACTTGCAGGCTTGTTGGGTTACTTTTGGGCAGCAGTAAAACACAGACGGCTCTCTAGATGGATTGTGAGGGGAAAACTTGACAGGATTTAAGTTGGTGTTGTTAATATTTTGGAGAAGAAGGCCTGTAATTAAAAAAGAAAACAGAACATTTGATGAGAAATGAGAGAGCCCTTTTTTTCTTTAGGTAGGAGGCTCAGCCATAAGTTGTAGCCTAGATCCTTCACAGCGCCAAAATACTAGGGACATCAGTCTGGAGAGATTGAGTGAACTCCACTCCAGTGGAAACCTGTCACAGAGCAGACATATTCCACAGGGAAGTTAAGTAAATTAAGGATACTGATTATCAAACTAAATATCTTCTATAAAGTATGATGACTTTCTTTTGAAATGAGCAAGGGTCACGCTCAACTCAGCAACTAAATATAACAAAACACATGTAGATACACATACACATGCTCAGTCTGTCTCTTTATCTAATGCTTGCACTCACAGCCATCCCTAAGACATGTTTTATGGTAGAACAGAGCTTATAAAGTGATTGGGGTTGTTCGTATTGCACCAGAAAATGCGCATGAAGCCAGAGGTTAATGCCCCTGATTTGACGTAATGCATGAGGAAGCTGCTGTCAGAAGTTTGAGCATTGATTTCTACTGTTCTTATGAGCTTTTTGGGATATATGTCATCTCAGTTGCAATATGAATGTCAATCTGATATCTGATGCTGATGCGAAGGTCTAGCAGGGAAAAAAGCAAAGATGTTTGGCCAAAGATGAAAGCTGTGATCAATTCACAAGCACTGTCCGAATTTCCTTAAATGTTGCGATTACAAAATCATAATTTCCTAGAGGGACTGAAAAATAGCAGAAGTAATCTAACAGAGTGATTTATGAGGGAGTAACTTTGAATTCTAGGCCTCTGCTCCTCTGCTGAAGAAATAACATCTTTGTTTGCTGAAGGTGTGTTTTATCCACCATCTTACTTATTTAAACTCCAGGAAAATAAAAAAGCTGTCTGTGGCAGTAAATATTGTAAAAGTCTATTTATCTCTCGGATGCACAGATAACCTTAGTATGTCTTTGAGAGGCCATCCACACAAAGACAACCTTAGTATGTCTTTGAGAGGCCATCCACACAGAGACGACTTAAGGCAATAGTTTGTTATCCTGTGAGTGTTTCATCCACAAGGACCCCTTGCATTCCCGAGTGTACAACAAATACGCTCATTTTCAAACGATAATGCGCCCTGTTTCTCCCTTAAACAGCATCCACTATCCCCGCCAACAATAAAAACAATGGTGGAATACAGTGTTGCATTTGTGCTGCAGAAGCTACTGAGCATGTTATGACTTTAAAAGCCAAATCTACCACTCCTCTGCTACCACCACGACCAACAAGTAGACATGAAGAACAGTATACGCCAGTGTTTTTTAATTTTTTTTTACATTTCAGATGATATATGTGCATGCTCCATGTCTTCTCTGGTTTTGGTGTATTTCTGCAGCAGTGTTGCGGTGCCACTTACAAGCCTGGCATATATAATATAGAGCCCTATAAAATCTGTGTTATTATTTTTAGTTTTTTCCCACATTCTGTTTTTTCGTTTTGAGAATTTGGTTTTTAGTATTTTACGCAAATTTAATCCATAGACACTGTATAAAGTAATAAAATATGGACACTCACTCTTCAGGTGGTCCTCACACACATCTTTACTGGTCCAGTCAACAGTATGTTGACAAAATTTGCAGAACATTTGATCTCCTGACACATCATAATTATTGGCAAACTGCTCTGCCCTGTTCTCTGGAGTTAGCAACAAGTTTTGCAGCTTCTTCGCTTACTTATGTGCCGCTTGATGTTGCTCATGTCGCGCTCATCGCGCCACTTGTCACCCCGACGCCAGCGATCATTGAAAATGAATGGCAGCCAGACGCCGAGAACGCTCAGATCTTTTTTGGTGTAAACACAGGGTCAGACGATGTCTCAGACGGCCACTGTGACATGTTGACATCATTAATGAGGGGAGGAGGGGAGAGGAAGTGAAGCGTGTATTGTCGGCAGCCTTAGAGACCCCCTCTGGGCATTTTCCCAAGAGATACGTTCCTCTTTAGTCAGAAAAAAAACACTTTTAAATAAAATGTCAGCCATTTCCGTGATATTCCGTGCTTATATTGAACTCTGCGTTTAATGTCTAATTCCGTAATTCCATCCGTGATTCCGTGATCGCAGATTTTATAGGGCCCTAACAATACAGTGTTTTCAGTGTTTTTATGTGGACAGACACAACTCTTAAAATAATGCTGCGTTTTCAGAAAACATTTTATTAAACCAAACTGTTTTCATCTTTGTGTGAACAGGGCCTAAGACACAAGTTCTGACCCCTTGCTTTATAAAAAAAAAATTATCTTGAAGCAACAATATCAGAAAATGGGGTGTATTTAGCTGCAGTAACCTCTGACATCTCAAGTATTTAGAAACACAAGTGGAGGAGAGGAATGAAAGTTCAAATTACACACAGAATCACACATTGAAAAAGTGTCATTATTGAATAGTCATACCTCGTGCTCTGATCCTGGCCCCAGTCTGAACTTCATGTGGCTCGAAAGTCCGAGCTCTTGCTTGACTGAATGTAAAATCTTTGAGTATTTCCATCTAAACTCCATCAGCTCCATCTCCACTACCCTCCGAACACTTGCTCAGTGTAGATCCCTCATGCTGTGCTACATGCCCCACTTCCTGCTCCGCTGCCTCCCTAAATCACCCATCTTTCCTCTACATCCACATGTGTGTGTGTGTGGGTGTGTGTGCAAGTACTCACTCCTGTCACTTTAAGGAGAATGGGACCAAAAACCTGAGTCAGTGTCAGACTTTCTGCCATTTACACGACAGAGAAAAAGCAGTGTGAATTAAGCACAGACATAGCCGAGAGTCAGACACAAACACGCACATACACACTGTAATAAAGATTCATCACACTGACAAATAAGTGCTTATTTGCATTTGGGAGAAATTGTAAGCACTTGCATCTGGCAACCATAAGATGTTTTCAGGAGGAAATTTAAGTACCTGCTTTAATTACTGTAATACAAGGGTTTTGCACAACGCTAACATCTGCTAACATTTCCAAAAACAGGTGTGAAAATCTGTTTTTACACCAATAATTACACAGTTCTCAGTTTAAGTGAGGCAAACTTCACAGCAGTCCAAGACACACAGAGGTGCTGACTTTTAATGCTGTTATTAAGTATGAATAAAACAAGTCATCATTTAAAATCTCTGATTTGTTATTTCATAAGTCTTTATCACCTCGCTGTTCTGATAGTTTTGTCTTTTGAGAATAGATTAATCATGGTGGACAGAGTCAGTGTTTACAAACGCAAAACATTTTAATACTACAATTCTTTTTGTTATCAAGTGTTTTCAAACCATACAATATGTAATTTCCATGAAACGTATTTAAGCTTTAAAAGAACATTTTGAAAATAATAATCAATTGTACCATTGCAAAGGGCAGGAACAATACTTTTAAAACTGATGGTAAAACTGTTTTTCTTTGTTGTTTCAGACAGTGTGAAGGCGCTTGTTTCTTTTTTCTATGATTGATAACAAAAACAATATACTTGGTATTGTGTGACTAGGCCTGCCTGTTTGTTGTTGATGTGGTATATACACAAGTTTTAATATTTATTTATCTTTGTGAGTTCAAATCCTGGTATGGTGGCAACTAGGGGTGTAGCAGTACAAGTATCCATACCGAACAGTTTAGAAAAGGGTCATTTGCCTGCTATAGAATCGGGATGGCAATCCAAAACCAATCCAAATTGAGAATCGATGACACCCAGCTCAAGGAATCAATATCATCAGCCATTCTCCATCAGTTCCTTCCTATTTGTTCTGCATTCCTTACAAATCATGAACTTCATCAGAGGCAGTCACCAGAAACAATCACAAAAAATTCACAGACTAGATCATGGCAGACAGAAGACAGAAAAGGTAAAAATTGTTATTTGACAAAATTAATATAACAACAGACAATTTTCTGTGCATGTTATTTCAAGCAAGGGAAGAACATTAACAACTTGCAGAAACATTATGCAACACTATATTAATTTTTAGGAATGCCATGTGTATGATATTTTTGCCACCCAATACCTGTGAGTGGCAAAGTTTTCTATACATAACAAAGTGAAAAATAAAAATAAAAATCACAGGAATCCATCAAGGAATCCGTGAGGAATCAGATTTAAAAGCAGAATTAAAAACAGAACCACACATTCTCAGACAGGCAGCCAAAACAAACCTCTGCCCACAATCATTCAAGTCTCCTGTTAGAGAGCACTTTGGTTCCAAATGAAACCATAGAGTAAACAGTCTGTGGGCATGATAAAAAGTCTCTATATAAAACCTGCCACTAACAAATATTGATTTAAAGGAAGATTTTTGTTTGAATTAAATCATGCTATGCAGCCTTGAAATGATTACATATTCCTTTATTCTAAGTTTGGACTTTTAACAGAAACATCTGGTCCTTGTAAACGCCTGTCCTGTCCATCTGCTCCATTTTGAGTTTAGCTGCACCAATGGTGCTATTAGCTTGTAGCATCAACATGGAAGATTCAAGGCCTGTTGAAACTGAATTTTCCCAGGGGTTACATAACGTCTTCATCAAAACTTTAAAAATTAGCAAGTCTGAGTGAGAGAAGAATTGTGTTTGTATGTGCTATACACCGATTGCACTACATCTGCTGTGCTTAAAATGCAAGATAACAAATGAGCAGTTGTGATGACAGTGGCATGCACTTATTGGGAGTGTGGTATTAGGATGAGTAAATGTGTGTGTTCAGTCACCCCTCATATTTACCTCCACCAAGGAGGTTATGTTTTTGCCGGCGTTGGTTTGTCTGTCTGTTTTTTGTTCAAAATAACTTGAAAATTTATGGACGGATTTGGATGAAATTTTCAGGAAATGTGTGGAATGGGATAAGGAACAAATGATTAGATTTTGGGACTGATCTGGATCACCATCCTGATCCAGTATTTTTTAAAGGATTCTTTAACATTGTGAGATTGGACCAGGGGTGGACTTAAGCTGCTTGGCGGAGGTCTGCGCTCTCTGAGTGCTTTCTAGTTTTATCATACTCTCACTTCCCATCTGCCTGCTCTGATCTATTGTCAAGGGGCATCCACTTACTTAAGCACTCACCCAATCAGGTTCTTCCACAACCTCATTCAACCAATCATCCTGCTGCTGTCATACATTAAATGTGTTTTCTTCTCTCCCATAGTCAACTTGTCATTTCAGTGTGATCACAGCAGCCCACCTCCACCCCAGTCACCACCAAATATCTCCCTAATGTCCAGGTCCAGCTCCTCCAAGGTATTAATCTCATCCTGTATCCATTCATCACCACCAACAGAATCTATACTGCACAGAGAGGGGTTGGGGTATCAATGAATAAAAAAGTGCATCATCAATCCCAAGGAGAAATTAATTAATTCTTAAACTGATTTTTTTGGTGTGTTTCTATAATGAGGAACTCATTTGTTGGTTGCGTATCCCATCCTGCTGTAGACCACACTACCCCTCTGAGTACACAAAGACATCACAGTTTAGGGTGAATCCCAATTTTACCCCTTAAGCCGCCTACACACCAAATGCGACTTTGTGACCTCGGTGACCACTCTCCATGTAAAGTCAATGTACAGCCACGACAAGGCGGGGTTAACCCTCCCGCGACGCGATGGCCGCGATCTAGGCGACCTGGTCGCTCGTCGCTCTGTTGCAAAAGTTGAAAAAGCTAATCTTTTCAGGCAATGTTGTGTGTGGCTGTGCAGCAACAGCCAATTAGTGTTGTGTGGGTATGTGAAGGTACCTGTGACAGACAGTTTTTATTTTGGTTCACAGAGTAACAGTCCACGTCTGTGTGGGAAACATTAGTTAGTGAGCACATTTGTTCCGCCTAGATGGACCGCAGAGAACTCACAGATGATGCTGCTGCAGGACAATCAGCTGCAGTGTTTTGTGGTTGGTAGGTGGGTGAAAAGGATACAGTTGGAATAATGTCGGCTCCTATCATATCCCACCTATTATATGCTATATGATATGTTCGCGGTGAAACTTGAGCGGACGTGATGTCACTGAGTGACAGCGACGACGACCGTGACCAAAATGAGGTATTTTGAAAACACAGGTCCCTTCACTCCACAGTGTGAAAACACACTCCTGAGAAACAAGACGGCACTCTATTCCCACTATGTCATCACCCAGAGCCGCTTGCTGGCTGTGTCGTAGGCAGATGCGACAATAGCCATAGCTACAGCTGCGAAAGCTAGCTCGTTATAATGAGAAATTTCAAAATACAACCAACAATTCAAAACATGATGAATATTTACTTGATAATTTAATAATTACTTTTAATTATGCTCTTCCTTTGGCGTCAGCTCTGCCTTCTTGTCAGCGGGTGCAGTGTATTATGGGAAATGCTTATACCCCGCCCTTTCAAGTCAGGTCCTGGTCTGTCTTCATTTCAAGGGTTGTGCAGCCCTTTGTCTTAGCCCTTCCTCTTAGCCCTATGGAGAACTGGGACACCCCTTCACTAGATGTGAACACACAAAACCAAGGAGTATGGGGTAGAATTGGGACGGACCCTTAGTCTAGTGGCCAAACACATAACACATTTACATTGAAAACAAGAACAAGAACTGAAGAGGAAATCATTATTGACTTATGTTTGAGTCTCTCCCTACTGAAACATCTACATGTGTTTTGATACCAATGAAACAAAACAAGTCCAAGGCTCCTAATATTGACTTACATCTTATTTTCAATCTCCAATGCTGCAGGCATTCTCATATGTACTGCCTAGTTGTACAAATACATTAAGGCAATCTTGGACCAAAATCTTTCTCTGAAATATATAAACCCATAATAATATCCAACTCAGATAATATCCACACAAAGCCTCTATTTGTCTCTTTCTTTGGCTTTGAAGCCTCTATCCCAGCTTCAAAGCCAAAGAAAGAATTTTGCAGACCCTCATCATAGTAAAATTTTTACTCTGAAGTAACACAGCCTCAGACTGTCCAGGGAATAGTCAATCCTGTTGGAGGGACCCCTAAAATATTTACTAAGCAGACCCTGGACAAGCAGTTTTATGATGGCCCGAGATTTTCCTGAAGCATGGAGCACCAGCAGAAGTCCAGGCAGATCGTCGAAGAGACATCAATAAATCATAGCAAAAGCAAAGCTTTAAAAACCTCAATGGTGCATCCTGTCTGAGCCAGTTTATCACCAGGATGTCCCGCTCTAGTTCTCCAGAACAAAATCACAGCTTTATTTTGACTGTGTGTGCTAAAAAGAAAACAGATGCTCACAAGCATGCATGCAGCAGAAGTAAACAAGCTGAATATTTTACAGGAGTTAGAGAATAAAATCTGAGGGAGGCAATACCTGGTTTGTGTTCCTGGGATCACACCACATCTTGCCCTTTAGTTGAACGTATACACACCTGTAAGACAAAAAAAATGAAGGACAGTGTAAGCCATGAACAACACCCCAGTAAAACAGTCGTCTGACTTATTGTTGCATTCACCAGTTTTTCTCTTGAAGATCTTATTTTCTGGTGCACAGCTGTACCACAGCCTTTCTCTAAATGTTTGTGGGGAAACTTTATAGTGAGTGTAAGTTGCACAGTTAGACATAGCATGTTGTTTTTTTTTAATGCGAACAGATGCACCATGATGTGCACGAAGGTTGCCATTTTAATCATAATTTGTGATTTTAACTATATTTTTATTCTTATTTCAGCACAAGCTTTATTATTTTTTATAGAAAAGCATTCTTGAGTCAGATAGGTTAAACAGGTATTGATTTTAGGGATCAAGCAGTGTTTTTCCTTTATTTTTCCTCTAACATGTTATACACTAACCCCCTAGATAGGTGCATAACAAATTGACCTTTACAGACACGTGACTGACATGATGTTATTCAGTTTTGTGGATGGCAGGAATACCGCATTTTAACTGATAGTTAAACATGCGTTTTTGAGCCACTCAAGTAACAGAGAATCTTATTAATACTGAAAATAATGTCACTGAAGCTGTCAGATGAGTCTGGTCGCCTTAAGAAGACTCACAAACAGAAAAATGAAGATGGACAGGACTGAAATAGTCACTGCACAGCAGTCAGACAGTGTGTTGTTTGTATGTTCACAGGGAGGCTCAACAGAGAAAAAACAACCACTGCTCAGCAAGATAACATGGTGATCTTTCCAGAGATTATGACCACAGTTTGTTTTGGACACATGAAGATGCTTCTATGAACACTTAGTACACACAATAAAAACGTCTGCTGATGGAGACTGCGTGTGTTTGAATGTGAAATGGCAGAAACCTCAATGGAAACTGGAGGACGCAAGAACATCCAGGTTTCCTGTTGATGCAGAAGTATAGATTTTGTGCTTATCATGTCAAATTCAGTAAAATAACAAGCATGACTTCATAAGAACACCCCAGGATGTTTGAGGATCAGAGGATACCAGCAGCTAGTGTGTCTAAATCTGTAGTCAACCCTCCTTGCTGTGATGAACATTTATATTTGAACAGCCCTAAATTAATGTTTTTCAAACTCAAAACACAAACCATAAAGGCTGGATGAAAGTTTACCTTCAAAGTAAGTTTTGGCTTACCCGGATTATTGATTGGATTAAGACACAGCAATGTTTTAAATGATAAGTTTATGAAACGATTGCTAGCATTAGCGTTAGCCCACAAAGTGCTTCTGTTGCAAGTTACATTTTCAGCTTCACAAAATGACTTGCAGATATATAAAACTGATATTAAAAGTGGTGCTATAACACTCACTACACAGCAATAGATAATTGTGGCTGAATAAATTCACCATTGGGACATTTGCATTTCTTTAGCTCAGGCGTCCATCAAGTTAGAGGCTGGATGGCATCATTGTTGACGTACAGCTGAAATGGAACAGAGTGTGACGCTACATGCAGATGGTCAGTAGGGATTCATCTAAACTCTGGTTTGAGTTAATATGCACATAAGGAGGAAAGCAAGTACTGTGAATAGGGCTTTTGGAAGCTCACAATATGATATGATGCATGGTTAGCAATATCCATAATATTTACACACCAAACTGAGCTATTTAGCCGCTCTGTGCAAATTGGTGTATTCACATAGCCACATTATAACATGTTTGAGCTTTCCTCATTATGTAAATGCAAAGAGCAGCAGTGTAATGTGAAGTGATTACGTACTGAGAGAGTTTAACAAGGAACATTGGCATCCTTTGCTCCCAGTTTGCACGGTTGTAGCATTTTTATACTTTTACAGTCAGAGTCATTTCCTTGTTTCCATTTAGCTCCTTTCATAAAAAGGACCAGTGTGAGTCTCATGGGTCAACTGAGATGAGAGACGTCTTCCACTTGAAAATAAAGCAGTTTTGAGAAGTCTAAGACGAGAGAGTCTCAGATGAAGTCCACACATTATAGTAAGTTTAACCCAGGTAACTCCAAGCCATTTCCTTCTGTCTAAAACCTCAACCCTTTCAAGCACAACCAAGTTAAAGACATCCTTTAATCCAGCACAACCAGGGTTATAACAATATTTCTACTGTGGCGTTGTCAGATTGATGTTTTCAAAGTTGTATTATCAAAGAGACAAAACATAAAATCAAATTGGAATAAAATTAAACAGAAACCTTGAAAAAAAATCATCTTAGATCAGTAATGAACAAGCCTCTGATATCTTCATATGATTCTATTAAGCTTTGGCAATGAGGAGAAAAAAAAAGTATGCAAAAAAACTTAAGGCAACAATTATTTACACATTTACACTTATTCCTTCAGACTTTTTGGGCCTAAAATCGTCATTAGTGCCACTCTCTGAAGCCACTTCAGGCACAAATATTCCAAAGGACCACATTCAATTACTCTAACTCTCTTTTTAAATCTTTTAGAAGTTGAAAGGTGACTATAATTTCACGTGCTGACCTCCATGTTCTTCTAATTGGACACCACCATCAAAATATCATAGAGATAGAAGTTGGGAGCGTATGATTTGTTAACAGACTGACAAGAAGTTTTCACTTGATCCAATGGTCAAAATGGAGTCTTATAATATGACTACTATGATTTTATTAGGAAAACTTAAAAAGAAAAACATTCATTACAGAATTATCACTATAAATCCACAAACATGATGTTTCAAAATAATACTGCACTTCATGGATGGATTAAAAACTTTTTGAAGGGATCAACTTGACCTGATGTCCTTAAATAATATACAAAAGTGTTAGTTTTTAGACACAGTTTTCCCCAAAAGATCTGATGTATAGTTAGATGGAAGTAGGTAGAATGTGTGAGTGTTACTCCTCGGAGGCATCGGTTATCCCATGAAGTTGTTAGGGTTAAGTCTCTGCAGACTGGAGTTCACCTTCCATCTTTCCGTAAGCCTTCAAATGTCATGTTTTTAGACATACAGTAATTCACAAATTTATTAGACCACCCGTCATGAAAATGAGAAAACATAAATACTTTAGAAATCTTTCAAAACTGGTTTGAAACTGAACATTTTATTGTAATTTGACATACATTTTGAACAGAAATAAGGAATTGCAAACTGAATTCACCTTTTAATACACAAAACTAAGCAGCTTACTGGGCTTCTCTGAGAAGTCAGTGCTTTCCTATTTCTTATTTTTTTCTATTTTTGTTTTGTCGTAAAACAGTTAATTTGAAAACACATGAATAACAATGAGAATTATATTTTAGTATTAAAAAAGAGTTTCAGCCAAAGAGCCTCTAGATACTGGTGAACTAACCATTACAGAAACATAATGTATGATTTTTGTAATTACCAAAATTACTGTGCAAAGAATAATACAAAGAACTATTTTTTCAATCAGTATTTAATACAGGAATTCTCTAATTATTACATAAGCCATTTTTTACCTGTGGCACCAATGTCTCATATCCTACCAACCTAATTTTTGATACGCTGTGTAATTACAAGACTACATTTCCAGTGGAGTGAAGGGACCTGCTGGTAGCTCAGGAATTCAGGTAATTCTATCAGCACGATGAGACCTTAACACTTGATCACTTCATCAGAGTAATCAAACAAATTAAACAGTTGTTTGATGAAACTGCTTGGCCCCACAGGGAAGAAATCAATCTTTAACCGGCATGCTTTGCAAAGTGTTGCAAACACTTACAGCAGGTTTCTGCTTGAGAAAAGCAAATATGGTTAGTCTAGAATATTTCTGCACAGATGTGAGCTGGGTAAACTCTGTGATTTATTAAAATAAATAACAAATGTCAAGTTGTCATCACAAATCCCCCACATGGAATCAGTCATGTCACTCTGACAAGGATAAAGGCATTAAGAGGGCTTGATGGAGGTTGAATTATCCATATTGAGCTGTCCCTATAAGATACACTTGCTTGGGAAAAATATCAAGGCCCATATAAAAGAACATCATGCTGTGTAGGCATAAGCTAGTGTGAATATGAGAGAAAAAGACAAGACAGAGGGAGGAAAAAAATGAGAAGGGGAATTGGAGAGGACTAAAGCAGGATCAGATTTCAAAGGGAGGTGCGTATATACCATAATGTGAGTAAGTGTGAAATATAGCTCGGAGGAAACGTGTGGGAGTGGATAAACACATGTCTCAGATGCCTCCACAGACGAAGGGTATATGCCCCAGTCACGGATAGCCTCCCAAAGCACTCATTTTCGCTTCATTTCCCGTTTCATCCTTTAGTAATGAATAGCATTCATCACTGCATGGCTGTGTCTGAGGCTGCATGCTGGAAGAAAAAGAAAAAGAGGGGGAAGAGGGGCAAGAGGGAGACAATGGAAGGACAAGTGATTGTCGCCATCGTCTGTGCTGACATGCTGGACTAATGAAATCCTTTAACTCAATCATTACAGTCAAAGGGGTCTCGACATGCAAATCTCTCCGTCTCTGTAATTAAACCCAGATTGTCTCTTGCATACACTGTCAAGAAATGAGACTTGTCAAAGTGCAGCAATCACAGAGACGGACACAGATAAAAATAGTTACTGCAAATTAGTCAAAGCTTTCATCAGCCATGAAGTGCACTGACGACTCATGGGGAGGACCAGGGCACTGTGCAGCCATTGTCACCGCATGCTGACCGGGATTCTGACGCTCATCCCCCCCTTCTCCTCCTCATCGTGTGGTTCTGGGGACAAGATTCTGCTGTGCCATGTTGTTCTGTGCAGCTTCAGCCTGGATCTCCCCCACGAGCTTAACAGGGAGTGCAGCCCTCTCATTATTTAGCACTTCAAAGGGGAGCAAAAGAAAAGAGAGAAGAGCCGCAGAGGCAGAATAAAAGAAAAGAAAAGAAAAAGAGAAAATGATAGACATGGGGTTGCTATATGCCTCCACAGAGTTTACAACTGTCTGATAGGGAAGGTACAGTAGTGGGTCAAGAGGAAGTGATGGAGGGTTGTTTTGGTAGAAATCTTGTGTCTTTACTAGTGTAGGTACATGTTTTTAAGCAAGACTTGAGGTGACAAGTGTGAAATAAAGGTGTACTTGCATTGTATACCTTTTATGTATTAAGTTTATCCTTCAGGCAGAGCGGATGCTTTTGCAACGTCTGAAAAGAATCACAGTATTATTGAAATATCACACTCAAGTCCAATGACCTTTGACCTATGGGTTCCTAAATTTAACTAATTAATCCTTTGACATTTGTGCAAAGTTAAAAAAAAACCCTGAAAGGATTCTTGAAATATCACATCAACAAACAAGGGAAAAATAAGTCCAATGAAATTGAAAAATGTAATAAAGTCATGATATGATTTTTTTTGAATGGGATTGTATGAGGTACATGGCATTGGCCTAAATATTAACCACAGAAATCTGTGTCTGTACAGACTGCCCCAACACTCTCTTTGGTCTCTCTTGCTCTGTCTTGTTTAGGATTCTTTAATAACCTCGGGAAAGGGTCAAATCAACTGACAGTCTTTGTTCTATCGGGGAAAAAATGAAAACAAAAATATTCCTCGATCAGCATCCAGGTTTGGTTCACTGCCAAAAGCGTACCACTTCTTCCTTGTGCAGTGACCAAGATTCCCTGAAAACGTCATGAAAGGATTCTTGAAATATCACATCAACAAACAAGGGAAAAATAAGTCCAATGAAATTGAAAAATGTAATAAAGTCATGATATGATTTTTTTTGAATGGGATTGTATGAGGTACATGGCATTGGCCTAAATATTAACCACAGAAATCTGTGTCTGTACAGACTGCCCCAACACTCTCTTTGGTCTCTCTTGCTCTGTCTTGTTTAGGATTCTTTAATAACCTCGGGAAAGGGTCAAATCAACTGACAGTCTTTGTTCTATCGGGGAAAAAATGAAAACAAAAATATTCCTCGATCAGCATCCAGGTTTGGTTCACTGCCAAAAGCGTACCACTTCTTCCTTGTGCAGTGACCAAGATTCCCTGAAAACGTCATGAAAATTTGTTGGGAACATACTGTCCTCTCTCGCACAGTTAAGAAATCATTAAAAAAGTTTTCAGATCCACATCCAAGTTCTGATCACCCCAAAGATCAAATAACTTCCCCTTAGTGCCGAATCAACCATCCATGAAAATTTCATTAGAATTCTTTTGAGTTATCCTGTTCACAAACTAACTAAGACTGACACAAACACGACCTCCTTTGTGGAGGTAATCATCACTCTAAATTAACCATTAGTTAGGCCGGAGGAAAAGTTAATAGCCAAACCCTTTTATAAAGCATTCTTCAGTAATCTTGACTAAAACAAAAAAAAAAAAATATATATATAAATATATATATATACACACACACATATATATACATATATATGTGTGTATATGTGTATATATGTATATATATGTGTGTATATATATATGTGTGTGTGTATATATATGTGAATATATATGTATATGTATATATGTGTGTATATATATATATATATATATACACACACACACATATATATATATATATATATATATATAGATAGATAGATAGATAGATACATATACATATGTAATATAATATTTATAATATATTCCTTGCCTCTCACGCAAAAAAAGACAATTAAGTGCAAGGCAGCAGAGGACAAGCAGCAGTGGAGGAACAAAGTACTTGGGTGTGGGAGTAAAAACATTAAAGATATAAAAAAGTGAAGAGGAAGCAAAGATTCAAGCAGGATAGAGTGAAAGATTATTAGGTTATACTACAGCCAAGTGCACTCAAGTGTCTTATTACAAAAGTGCAGGCCAAGCCTCGAATTAAAACTGCCTGGTTCCTTTGGGCCAGAGCTATTTTAATATCACAAAATAAAAGAGGAAACTGAAATCCCATTTGTTGTTTTGTGGTTTGGCAATCTCACACATCACTGGCAATATCAAAAGTGCACTACATCTCTGTTCAGGCCATATGGTGCTTTTCCGTGCCTTTAAAATGTCTTGTCCCTGTGGCAGAGGAATATACACCACAACAACCGCCTCTGACATTTAAAAATCTTGTACAAGGGCCAGTAAGTCTTCACACCTAAATGATCAGCCTGTTCATATTCCCAAGATGTTTAAAACACAATTTTTCACAGCCATTGGCATCTCATACACACAAAGATGATACCATTTGGTATTTGCTTAAGATGCAATAGGTTTTAGACTTACTGTAGATACCCCATCAGCAGCTGTATCAGACTCTCAGAACAGCTCTCAGAGAAGAGATGGATAATTCTGTTGGTGGCCACAATCCAGAAGAATGGAGGGGCTTGATCAGATTTTTACTCAGGGGAGGTTTAAATTAAGTCTTAGGGTCTTTGCCTAAGCTAAAGGTGGTCCAGTATTGTGGGTTTTGTCATTGTGAGGCCTCCTTACCCACATTGGCCCGTTCTGTTACGGTTGATTGACTGATCTACTTTTGGTCAGCACAGCACAGTTCAGAGCATCTTAAACTACTCTGTATTGTCTCTCGCCAATGCTCTTCTCTGGATTTGCTACTCTGAGCCATGAATGCCCTTTCACATGTTATCAAGTCAGAGTTTTCAGACAGAAAAATCTCAAGAGTAGACATTCCTATTTTTCCATGAGCCACCCATGTGCCTCGGCCAAAACAGAGTGATAAATGCAAGATAGAGAGCCATGTTTACCTCAATCCAACAGGATTGTGCGTCCAAAATAGTAGAATATGTCAGAGAAATGTTATAAACCATCCAATTACTCTGCTTTTCCATGCCTCTCCAAGTTTACTGCCACCTCTGTGGAGAAACTCACCTTGGTCGTTCAGTGCTTTCATTCAGCAGGTTTCTCAGGTAAGTCATTCAATGCATCAGGTCCCTTGTAAGGACATTTATTGTAGATGAAATTTCAACAGAAGCTTATTTTTGAAGTGAACCACCAGCACAAGTATGAAACCTGTAGCATCTTCAGCCAGAGTTGGCATGCATGTCGACCACATGCACCCAGAGTAAAACCTCCATAAATGTTCTGCTGAAGCACCCTCTCGTAGCAAACGTTTGCTGGGTTCAAGTCTTCTTAGAGCACTGCTGTGATACTGTGACCTTTATTCTCTCTGCCAAGGAGGTTATGCTTTTACCAGCGTTTGTTAGTTTGAGAACAGGATCGTGCAAAAGGTTATGAATTTATTTTAATGAATGTTCATGCAGATCCAGTAGTCTTTAAAAATATTTCTGAACAGAGTAAGAGAAGGCAGTTTTCCAGTTTATTTCTAATAACTCAATAAGTTTTTAATAGATTTTCAAATCATTTTCAGGGGATGTTGGTCATGGCACAAGGAAAAAGTGATAAGATATTAATTATAATATTAATAATAATAATACATTTTATTTAAAAGCACCTTTCAGGACACTCAAGGACACTGTACAAGTTCACAAGGTCAAAACAACAATAAAATCAACAGTAGAACAATAAATTCAGCAAAAGCAACAGATAAAAACAGATGTAGAGAAGAGATATTGGTGGTGATCCAGATGCAGATCCAGGAATTTGTTCTTTGATTTCTTAAAAGTGCGTGATAGGGAAGTTTTCCACATTTATGAATATAACTTCTCAGACAAAGCTGGAGGTTTGTGCTCTCAGAGCACCTCTAGTCATTTAAAATGAAAATTATATCTTGAGTTCTATTCTCCATGAGGATTTTGATCACATTTCTAAACCAAAGGTAAGTAATGGAAAACCCCTTTTTATGCCTCAGTACATACTTAACACTTAGTTTTATATTTCTCAAAACTATACCCTGAGGGTCCGAGCAAACTGGATAAAATTTATTACTTGTACGAAGGGACAAGACTTCTTTAAGGGCAAAAACTCTTTGTCTTTTAGATTTGGGGAATACTTGTTATAGTTATCTTCAACCACTGTACAAAGCTGATAAAACTTTTGTTTCCTCCAGCACTCAGTATTTATTAACGTAATTTCTCCTATCTTCGCATAAAACTGTGAGTCATGAAAGCTCTTGTTCTGAAATGTGAACATTTACCTCTTAAAAGCATCCCATTAAATGTACTGCAGATCTTCAAACCAGCTCCTGAAACAGTCTCATGCTGAAAGAGCACTGTTTTAAGGGTGTAAAAAATGACATAATCCTCTGTGCCTTCCACCAAACACTTTAGAAGTTCTTCTAAGGAGGACATTTTCTGAAAGGCTGTCATGAGACCAAACGTATGAGTTCTCTTAGTTAAACTGCAGTCAAGATAAAAAAGAAAAAACTCCTTGCTTATGTAGAGGAAGGACATAACGGGGAAACTCTCTACTTTGCGGAGGTAATGAAGAATTATGAGGTATATCAACTCCACCCCCCACGGCTCCACCAGGCTATTAATTACCTGTCTCAGAGTCTGCCTGTTGTGACAGTGAGAGGACAGTAGTTAATCCATGTCCCACCATGAGAGAACGGCAGATCTGCAGGGACTGACAACACATGAAGGATTATTACTCAGCTATTCAACATGTGCACTTGTTTTTTATTTCTTTTGTTCCATATTTTATGACATAAATGAAATTTGAAGACAATTAGAGATAATTCATCAAAAACCTACTGGAGAAATGTTACTATTACACATTACTGAACATGCTACTTAAACATAGGCTGAAATACATACAAGGAGAGAAGACAGAGCAAGGTGTACTTCCCAGGGAGAGTCCAAACACTTTTAAGGTGCATTAACACCAAACGCGACTTGGGCCACCAAGATCGCGTCTCCCATCAAGTCTCATCACCTGTCCATAAATAGTTCATTTTTTCACCGTTGTATTGTTCAGTGACGTCACACCCCCTCAAGTTTCACCGCGATCTCATCATATAATATATATCATATATTTGTATGTATTAGCTGACATTTTTCCAACTGTGTTGTTTTCACTCATCTACCAACCATAAAACACTGCAGCTGATGCAGATGAGTAAGGACAAGACCACAGAGGACCTCCACTTCTGTTGTATAAGGCAGAACTGATGTACTCACTAATGTTCATGGATGGTCACTCTATGATCCTTCTTTTTTTTAAAGTAAGAACAAACAAAGTATACATGAATAGTACACAGGGAAACAGTCAGGGAGCAGTGTAGCCAGAGGTTAAGGGTGTTACATTATGTACATACATTTAAAAAAGAGCATATTTCTATGGCTTTGACAGCTTTATGTTGTCAGATTTATTTATAAGCTGTATATATTGATCACCATCTTTGAAAAAAAAAAGATAAAGTTTGTTTTTTTTGTTACTGTATTTGCATTTGTGAATGAAAAACTTGGCCAAAATAATTAACAGGTTTATAAGAAAAAATGTTTTTTCTACTTCTTTGATCTTTTATAAAAGCAGAATACAACATTTTCACATGACAAAGCAAAGTCTTTGGAAACATGGTCAGTGATGAATCTGCTGAAGTCTTTCCATAGCTTTTTGGTATGTTGACAATGCCAAAATAGATGTAATACTGTCTCTGGGTGGTCCTCACAGAAAGAACAGTCTGTATTTATGGCTCTGTTGAATTTTGCCATTTAGTGGTTGGCAGGATAATATTTATGAATGATTCTGTCACTCTGTGATCCGGAACAAAAACAGTTGTTGTGGGTGTCGTCACACACCCACACAACACTGATTGGCTGGCGCGGCACAGCCACACGTGATGTCACCTGAAAAGTTCCAATTTTTCCACTCTGGCAACTAAGCAACGTGACCTGGCTGTGCGTCCAAAGCGACTCCAAGAGGACCCGTCTGCAGGGACAAGGGATCCACCATATGTCTCCCAAGATGTGACTAAGTTGCCCAGATCTTGTACGTCGCAGTGCGTGAGATCTGGATGCGCTTGGTTGCGCCTGATCGTGGCTGTACATTGACTTTTCCATGGAGAGTGGTCGCCGAGGTTGTGTCAGTCGAGTTCGGTGTAAACGCACTTTTAGGGTTCAGTGATTTGTTCAAGGGAACTATTTCCAAGCAAGCACTGCTGACAGTGCATTTAACAAATTTGTTGTTGCTTTGAGAGGAGCAGTTGTTTTATAGACTCTGCTGGTTATTTTGCTTTTTTCAAAGCCTTAAATCAAAAGTGATTCCATATAAATGGTTTTACCATCTCCTTCAGGTCCCTTAAAGCAACAACAAATTTGTTAAATCATTCCAAAATCATGCATAAATGAGTATGAATGATAATAAATAACCATTCCATTGATCGTTCTATAGTCGAGCAGCCCTACTCCCAGCACAAAAATATGTGTAGATGCAGGCCCACAAAAGCCTAGTTGAACAGAGAGCTCTCCACATGCCTAATATTCCTTCTATAATATCCATATCCATATAGGGAATTACTGTGGGATTCATCTTTGCTGAGCCTCATTGTAAACATATTTGGCCGTGTTTACACAAAAGCACCATGCCAAACAGCTTTTGACCGCAAAAGGCTGTTTTTTTATAGGCAAATGCATTCTTGAACAGTTTATGACTTCTCCCCAGAAACTGAGCTTTTCTCCCTGCAGAAGATGCTGCAGACTACAGTTACTCAGTCTTATATAAGAAGCACATAATAACCTCCTGCTAAGACAAAGTGTGTTTGTGTACATTATATTAGTGAATCTATAAAGAAACATTATCTTTATAGGTCAAGCACTGATTCTCTGCTCATATCTTCAGGGAAAACACTTATTGACACTGTTTATTTAAATAACAGCTTGTAATGAATCCAAGTACAAGGTCAAAGTCTTGAGCATAAATTATAAAAATCAACAAGCTTGGAGCTGCTCTTGTTTGTATCGGGACATAGGTTAGGTGTTTTTTAATGTAGAGGCTAAATCGATACATGAATTAAATATGTTCCTAAGGCGCCTTTTTATTGCCAACAGGCTGTTGTTGAAATAACATTTCTTTTGGTAAAGCCGCTCAATATCTGTACATTTTAAACTTGTAAAAACTCCCAGTGATTGATGTATATCTAACGTGTTGTTTTAACCCTCCATAAGTTTGAGCTCAGGAATGTGAAACAATGGTACAAAACTTCATTACCTGACCTAAAATATGAACATTTGTGATCAAATATAATCACATTACAAGAGAGGTTGCTCAGTCAAATCATTTCATGGAGTTCAAGAACTGGGATATTTCCTTTTTCTAAATACTTTAGTATTCAAAGAGTCAAAAACAAAGTCTTGAAATATTAATTTAACAAAATCTGAATGCTGTAGAGCGATAATCAACCTTTTTTTTAACTGAAGATCCCTGGTAACTTTAACACAAATTCACCTCAAACTCCCGACCTACAGTTACATTTCAAAGGTCACTAGTTAGTCAGAAGTCAAATTGCATTTTATAACTTATGCAGCTAAATCAGAACCGAGCTGCTCTTGCAAAGCAGCTGGATCCATCTATGACAGAAATATGAGAAACAGTCCATTCAGTGTGTCAGATTAAGACTTAAACATCCAATCACAAAGATCTACTAGAAATGTCTGAAAGATCTACCAGTAGATCAGGATGGAGACACCTGAGGAGAGAACACTTGGGTGTACATCCCGCCATGTTGTTGCTCTGTTTAGTCAGAAAACATGAACTTATTTTTCCAGACTCTAAACCTCTAAAAAATTACCAGGTTTGCACCCCAAATTCAAAGCAACGTTATTAGAAAACACCAAAACACTGATGACCAGGGGAAATGCCTCAATAGCCAGTCCTGTTGAATCAAGTCCTCTAGTTATGTGTAACTACTTGAACTACATGGTAAACAGCTTTTCAAACTGGATTATAGAGCAGGACAGACAATTTCTCAGCTGACTTCAGAGCAAAAGGATTGAATGAAAAGAACATTCATAGAAATGAAGTTAAGTCAAAGGTGCAGCACTTTCTGCTAATGTAGAAGATTAAATGTGGTAAACGTCTCCATAAATAGCACTCAGGTTAAGTGCAGATTCTCAAAGATTATAATAAAGTATGATAAAGTGAAGCTCAAGAGGGTTAAATATACAGTATGCAGCATATATTGTATATCTACTGTATATTAACTGTATACATATATACGGCTTATTTGCAATTTTGGGCCAAGAAACTACAAACAAAGCACAAATACCCATGATAAAAATGTCAAAAACATGATCAGTGCTTTTATTCACACATTGTGTTATTGTGCTTTCAAAAGGCAAAGCAATATCACACCATCATCTTGTAGCTTCATACTACTGACCGCTGTGACAGGGAAACAAAAGTACAGAACAGAATGGTTGGGGCACACTTCAAAAACACTCAAATGGCCTTAATCTGACTTTTTTTTCCCATATGTGACCCATATCTGATCATTTTATGACAGCCTTAAAGACTTGCTTTGGGTTGTTTATCAAAGAGGTTTTACATTTGAAAATTAAAGTAATGTGTGATCTCTTTTAATTCGTAATACTGTGATACCATACAGTTACTGCAACAAACAAAAAGTGAACCATGATACCATATTTTGGTCATTTCACCCAACCTATTATACAAGGTTATTCCAGTGACATACCTGATTGAATCCTTCTCCACCAAATTTATACTGTAGATAACTGTCATGGAAAAAGTAGGTGTAACTGGTGTAACAGCCATGAAATTTTAATGGTCAGTACCAGACATCATCAGGCTCCAGATAAAAGCAAATTGTAACATTTCATTTCAATCAATCTTTATTTGTGTAGCGCCAATTCATAACAAGTGTTACCTCAAGACACTTTACAACAGAGCATAAAGCTCTTCATTTTATGGATACACACATATGCATAGATACATATATACATATATAAAATAAACATATACATATATATACAAATATATACATCCAACACCCAACATGAATCCATATAGCCAATCATGAATCCCTCCATCATGGCGGCAAGAGAAAACCTTCTGTTAAGCAGCAGGAAATCTTGAATGTGGATCCCAGTCTCATGATGAACAGCAAATCCACACGATGCTGTGTTGGGTGTGTGGGCGAAGGAAGGGAGGTAAGCGGAGACAAGTGGACTAAAGTAAAAACTAATGCTAGTAACAGATCCAAGGACCAATCACAGACCTGTCTTCGTCAAATTTGTTTCTGCTGAAAACAAATTTATTAGAGGTTAGCCTCTTGAGATGTAACATCTCGTTTTCAGGAGGGTCCTCATGTCTGTATAATTGTGGTGATAATTTTATAGAAGTATAATCATTAATAGTCATACTGAAAATAAGAATTTATGGTAGTGACACACTCATGGGTGCCCAGACCACAAATGCATCCCGACCATATTTGTCTCTGTTAAGTATAAATGTATTAAAGGTAGGCCTCTTAAGATGTGACATCCCATTTCCAAGAGGGACCTCATGCCTATGTGGTGCTAAAGATAGTTACTAAAGATGTATCAACCATGGTAGTAGTCCGGGATTCAACGTGTAAAGGGCTGTGGATACATATATTTCAAACACAAAATATACAGGGGAAACTCTAATACTTTGGTTTGAAATGTCTAGATTTGAATTGAAACTGATCAAAAGTACCACTAAGGGATCTAATTTCGTAGACCAGGCGCAGGCGCGGCGCACCTGCCCTTCACCGTGCCAACGGGGTGTGTCAAGGCATTTCGCAAGTTTCGTGCACGGCGCAGGTAGGCACAGGCAGGCGCACCCACGCCTCTGTCCTTCCCACTGGCGCAAGTAGCAGAGAGGGAGGAGAGGAGGCGTGAGTGGGTTTAACACAGCCGAGCATAAGGTTCACCAATCAAATGAACGCCTCTCCTCACCTTTACATGCGCCCCGGGCGAGGCGCAGTGACAATTTCACCTTCTTGGCAAAGACGGTCAGAGCCGCTGTCACTTTTACAGCAACTGGGAGAGCGCAGGGGCCACCGGGAGGCCACGAAGAGGAGTACAAAATTAAGTGATAATTACATTTAAACACAGCAGCAGGCTAATCCATTCATCATGCTTGTGATCCACCTGCATTCCTGGTCTGTCATCGCCAAATAGCAGAACCTTTGGTGAAATATTCCCCCGATATCTCCTCTTCATCCTCCTTGCAATAATGTTCTCCATCTTTTTAGATCACGTAAAGAGTAAAGATTAAAACAGAGAAATATGGGCAATCACAGGTAAATCGTCAAGACACTGAGTGACTTACATTTATTCAGCCAGCGTCTCTCTCTTTTTTCTTTTCTTTTTAATTTCATGAGATGAGAGAAGCCGGATACTCTATATCGGATGATGTGGCTGGTTGAGACATGTGAACTCGTTAGTTTGTGTCACTCTTCCAGCTGCCGTCAGGTTGAGTTTCCATTATGATAAACGTCTCTGATCTGACATCAGATGTGACGGGACAATTAATATAGATACAAATGTATGTGCTGGTTCAGACCGTTACATTAAATAGTGGTTGCTGTGATTGTTTATTGCATTGAAATTTGCCTGACACTCTGGACACCTGCCTGTGAGGTTTTGGTGACGTGTGTGCACTGTGCGCCTGTCAGCCAAATTACCACTGCATGGGGTGCGCCCCGCCTGCGCTGAGAATAGACCAGGTTGGAGCTGGCGAGCTTTCAGCGAATCTGTTGACACCTCCCCCTGGTGCGCTGTCACACCCATCTCGGTGCAGCCGGTCTACCAAATTGCCAAATTGGCTGCGCACGGTGGTGCGCCAGACAAAACTACCACTGCGAGGGGTGCGCCAGGCTGTGCCACCCTGCGCCACCCTGAGTTGCACCAGGAAATTAGAGCCCTGAGTTTTCATTTTCATAGGTTTTTATCTGAAAGAAAAAAATATTTGGTGTCTCTTTGATGTTTCTTTGGTGACATACTGTAGTTTACTTTGTAATTTTCTCCCACTGGAAAACAAGGAAACAAATCATATCAAACGGTCTCATTGGCTTTCAGTCCAGGATCTAATGACAAGGAAACTAAATAGTTAAAGGAATAAGCATAAACATCTATTTCATCAATCAAACAACTTTTCTGTGGCTGACATATTTGCATTCCAGTCTGACAGGAATATCCATCTTTAAAGGTTTGAAAATGGTTTTGTTGCTTTAGCATCGCAATTCTAAAGCTCCAAAAGTATCCTTGCTGCCAAGGGATGTGCTCACAGAGTTAATTGCTTGGTACAAAAGTGCAAATGTATCTCCAGTCTCCTCTTGTTTTTTGCGAAGACAATGTTTTTAGACAGCACAGTTAGTTGTGCAAAGCAATTCAGCAGTATGCATCTCTTTTAGGCAACACTCTGAGTGAACTTTTGTTGGAAAACAGCAACCTCAATTACAAAACGAGCTGATAATGCACACCTAGCTTAGCACTAAAACAGAAAAGCATTGGGATTACATGTTTGTATTCACGACAATAATTACCTTTTATAAAGCAAAGCCTTGTCCCTGCTTTCCCTCCTACCTATATCATTGTCAGTGTTTACAAGTGGGATGCCAATGAGGGATTATCTTGAAATATGGCTATGACTCCTACTTAAGGAAGCCTGAAGCTGACATGCATCCATACATCTTATTTTTGCTCAGTGTTTCCCTCTGATAGTGTGTGCATTTTGCTTGTTTACTTAAGAATTTGACAGATATATGAACATTTTTGTAGGTCTTAAATACAAAACCCAAAACCAGTGAAGTTGGCACGTTGTGTAAATCGTAAATTTAAAGAGAATACAATGATTTGCAAATCCTTTTCAACTTATATTCAATTGAATACACTGCAAAGACAAGATATTTAATGTTCGAACTGAGAAACTTTATTTTCTTTTGCAAATAATCATCAACTTAGAATTTAATGGCAGCAACACATTGCAAAAAAGTTGGCACAGGGGCATTTTTACCACTGTGTTACATCACCTTTCCTTTTAACAACACTCAGTAAACGTTTGGGAACTGAGGAGACCAATTTCTGAAGCTTTTCGGGTGGAATTCTTTCCCATTCTTGCTTGATGTACAGCTTAAGTTGTTCAACAGTCCGGGGGGCTCCGTTGTTGTATTTTACGCTTCATAATGCGCCACACATTTTCAATGGGGGACAGGTCTGGACTACAGGCAGGTCAGTCTAGTACCCACACTCTTTTACTACGAAGTCACGCTGTTGTAACACGTGCAGAATGTGGCTTGGCATTGTCTTGCTGAAATAAGCAGGGGCGTCCATGAAAAAGACGTTGCTTGGATGGCAACATATGTTGCTCCAAAACCTGTATGTACCTTTCAGCATTAATGGTGCCTTCACAGATGTGGAAGTTACCCATGCCTTGGGCACTAATACACCCCCATACCATCACAGATGCTGGCTTTTGAACTTTGCGCCCATAACAGTCCAGCTGGTTCTTTTCCTCTTTGGTCCGGGGGACACGACGACCACACTTTCCAAAAACGATTTGAAATGTGGACTCGTCAGACCACAGAACACTTTTCCACTTTGCATCAGTCCATCTTAGATGAGCTCGGGCCCAGCGAAGCCGGCGGCGTTTCTGGGTGTTGTTGATAAATGGCTTTCGCTTTGCATAGTAGAGTTTTAACTTGCACTTACAGATGTAGCGACGAACTGTAGTTACTGACAGTGGTTTTCTGAAGTGTTCCTGAGCCCATGTGGTGATATCCTTTACACAGTGATGCCGGTTTTTGATGCAGTACCGCCTGAGGGCTCGAAGGTCACGGGCATTCAATGTTGGTTTTCGGCCTTGCCGCTTACGTGCAGTAATTTCTCCAGATTCTCTGAACCTTTTGATGATATTACAGACTGTAGATGATGAAATCCCTAAATTCCTTGCAATAGCTCGTTGAGAAATGTTGTTCTTAAACTGTTCGACAATTTGCTCACGCATTTGTTCACAAAGTGGTGACCCTCGCCCCATCCTTGTTTGTGAATGACTGACCGTTTCAGGGAAGCTGCTTTTATACCCAATCATGGCACCCACCTGTTCTCAATTAGCCTGTTCACCTGTGGGATGATCCAAATAAGTGTTTGATGAGCATTCCTCAACTTTCTCAGTCTTTTTTGCCACTTGTGCCAGCTTTTTTGAAACATGTTGCAGGCTTCAAATTCAAAATGAGGTAATATTTGCAAAAAATAACAGTTTACCAGTTCGAACGTTAAGTATCTTGTCTTTGCTGTGTATTCAATTGAATATAGGTTGAAAGGGATTTGCAAATCATTGTATTCTGTTTTTATTTACGATTTACACAACGTGCCAACTTCACTTGTTTTGGGTTTTGTATGAAAGCTACAGGAGAAGCTAACATTGGAGGCAAAGAAGGCAAACAGTAGGGCTTAACAATACTGCAAATTATTTTAAGTTAAAGGACACTCAGGAATACAGTTTTTAAACAGTTCAGTGTTTTTAAAGTTGGGTTGTTTTAAGTACTTGACAATAGTCAGTGAAGTGGCTAAAAGGGCTCTCATCAGCAAGAAGAACAACCTGAGAGCACTGGTAAGGTACATTGCTGTTAACAGGTAGTTATTTCCCGCAATTGTATTTGAAGTAAAAATGAGCCACAGAACTATGTTGGATCAAATTTCGATTGGCCAAAAAATGTCTGAGCCATTTATTTTTCCTCCAGCGTGTTTGGCACTATTTTATGAAGCAGCAAATGGCTATGTGTTCTTCTGCCTGTGCATATTGATCTAATGATCTTCTGTTTAGCTTTATGGATTCAGGAAGACATAACGACAGAGGAAAATAATACAGAACCAAATATGAGTGATTTTGACTTAAGTGACAAAGGCGTTTCTTTTTCTTTGATGCACAGGGTTACCTTTCTGAACTAGCATACAGAATAAGAAATGCACGGCTGTTTTTTTGTCCATTATCAGTCCTTACTGATACTTTGATGTTTCACTTAAGTCGGCTTCCCAACAGCGTGTAGTCAAAGAGTAATATCCAGTAAGTGGGCAGGTCTGTCTGTCAAAACACTTCCGGGTAGGAAGCGCTCATGTATCCTCAGTTACATGTTGCATTCCTGATGGCCGACATTTTAATTTATTGGCTGTAACAAAATGAGCCCTGTTTTCCCATCTATCGATCCATCCTCAATACAGGTTATCACTTTTGGGGTTGAGGGAGCTTGAGCCCATCCTAGCTGATCTTGGGCGGAACGGGGGTACACCCTGGACCTGTTGCCAGTGGATTACAGAGCTAGCTTGAGAGACAGAGCATTCACACAATCACCCACACCTGAGGGCAATTAAGAGTCACCAATTAGGCTAACAAGCATGTTTTTTGACGGTTGGAGGAAGCCGGAGTGCCTGGAGAGAACCAAAGCAAGCACAGGGAGAACATACAAACTCCACACAGAAAGGCCCTGTTTGACACAGGGTTTGAATCATCAACCTTTCCCTGTTTTTGTTGGTGTTAATTATCAAAATGAACAGGTAAAATTACAGCTACAACCAAAGATATGCACTTTCTCGTGTCGGACGCTAAGAGGCATCATCAATAAGTTTATGGCTATACAGACACCAGCCACACATGAGGGATGAATGCATCATAATGTGTGTTTTCACCTTGTTTAGTTGGCAAACTATCTAACACTAGATCAATATTAGGCCAACAAGACCAACAATCAAAATTCAACAATGGTTTTCTCAAATGGATGACAGAGGAGCAGAGGAAGCAGATGAACTCCCAAGTTTTTTTTCCAAGCCACAGGTGCTTCATGGAGTAGAAACCACATGATCATATTGGTGACTACAGGCATCAATTTTAGTAAAGCACATGATGTATTTGTAATAATAATCAGCTCCTGATCGATCAGGGTGCCTTTACTTTAAACCAAAGAGGACTCTGATGCAAGTGTTTTACTGTGTATTTGGTCAACTGGCTGCCAAGCTAATCCACACAAAAATGTGACAATTAAACCATAAACCAGTGAAGCCAGTGGCTTCATAACTCTTTAATGAGCTGCTTTAATATCGCAGTGAATCTTGACATTTTCTTTTCTTCCTTACATTATCTCCTGGCTTTCTGTACAAATGTAAACTGTCAAAAAATCAGCTCTTAATAAAAAAAGGATGTTAACCCAGACGATGATAAGTTGCTTTCTCTGTGACAGCCGTTTTCCCAGAGTATCCACTCTAACTGTCAGCACTGATTCAGTCACCCTGCATGCAGTGTGACATTTGACTTCATGGTATCATTCATCAGCAACGTCAGCACAGGGCACTAAAAGCAGCCTCACTTTATGAATATATTTAGTGTGTGACACTCATCATCTGACAGCCCCTGGACCTGTGATGGTGGCCATTAAGCTGAGATATTCCTTATTATTAACACGTGTCATGGCTGATGTGCTTTAATGGAAAGTAAAAGCCATTGAGACACTCTCTAATGAGAAAACAGACACTCTGAAACTGCCACTTTGGAGAGAGAAGTGTGAACAGACTGCAGTAACCCAGAGACAGGGAGAAAGTGGCATCGCTACATTCTGTCCAGCCAATGCTGTTAAACCTGATGGTCAAGGTAAAAGGACTTATGCAGTTTATTGAGTTTTATCTTATCTTTCTCAGCAGCACAGAGATGATCAATGATGGCTGTTTTCCAGAGTCCAGGGGGCACATTTTCACAGCTCTGGC
Organism: Cetoscarus ocellatus; assembly: GCA_037902135.1. Classification (NCBI taxonomy): domain Eukaryota; kingdom Metazoa; phylum Chordata; class Actinopteri; order Labriformes; family Labridae; genus Cetoscarus; species Cetoscarus ocellatus. The sequence continues at coordinate 85,716 of JBAMNC010000025.1, read as the reverse complement.
TTGAGCTGAAGGTCTCACCACTTGCTGCATTTAGTATGTTCAAGCCAATCACCTTGCTTACACACAGGATAGAGAAAAAACAGCATTATAGCGTGAGCCTCTCATTTCTGTGGACCTTAATCAACTTCAAAGATCCTTTACTCTGTTCAGTCACAATGTTTTGTTGACGAATGCTATGACCCATGCAGTTTGTTCATCATTGCCATTATAAAACTTGATAATAAATAAATAAATGAGAGAGCATGCAGAGCATGCAAGTGGGACCTGCTATTTCTGCAGCTCTGTTTCTGGATTTCTTTCTTTTTTGTGCTGCTGACTTGTGGTGGACCACCTTTATCCCTGGCTGCTGTCTGTTCTGTTACCCAAACTCCCCTACACCCGTAACTCCATCACCTAAAAGAACAGCGAAAAAAGACATAACTTAGTCAATAAAATAATAGATTTACTTCAATTCTCAGACTTTTCATGTGTTTAAAGCTACTTTATTCCTACATAAATAATAATGTGGTCAGATTTCCGATTTGGCTTTATAGGGTCATTAACTTGACTGTAATATTTTGATCAAGGATTTGAGTTGTCAATAACAGAGACATTGCTGATGTTACTACAAGCCAGTGTGATGCTGTCATTTGTTAGAAACCCTTAAGTCCTGCCTCAATTCCTCCCCTTTGACCCTTCCTAGGGTGATCTAAAGTTAGAGTGAAAAAGACATATAGCACCTTTCTTAATCAAGTGCAGTCCACATGTTAAGCTGTGTTGCTCATTCCACAGATGTACAATACTTAAAAGTTGTACTTCACAGTAGAGGTGAGTAATTAGGCTTTCCAACAATATAAAGTGCAATAATAATTGTTAGTATTACATTGGGGAAAATAAACACCTAAAATACCATTTCCAAACCTATTCTTTTCAGGAGCACATTTGTTGTGACATTAATACTTTTTTTGGTTGTGAGATCTCTCCAGCTACGGATGAAGACCCAAAAACAACTTTGATTGAAATGATTTTATCAGGAATGACTTCATGTTTGATTCAAACGAAAATACTTATGTGTCTAATTTTTCTCAATTTGGAAACTCAGAGATTTTGTTCTGCATCTTCCCAGTGCATCGCAGTTCTTGACTGACAAATGATGTCAGCTCTTCCAGATCAGTGTTTTGTTTACCACTTCGCTACCCCAATTTCGGGTCTGGTTTCTGATGATAATGTGATGGTTCTGGGCTCAAGTATTTCCTTATCACATAGGTAAGAAAAATCTAGTCTACAGGTTCTCAACTACAGGCATTATACAATGGATAGCGATAGCTTGATCTGATATTATTTTCTTTCACCGTATAGGCTTTTTTGCAGCTCACATCACTTGCTTCATTATTCAGAACTACGCTTGATAGGTGTTTACTTCACCACAGAAAGCAGACAAACAAGGATTTACTTCATTGGTATTCATCATTCCACAGGAAAGTTTTGCTCTTTCACTTAAACTTTTGCTCTTGTGCTTCCCTGTATCAAGAACGCTGATGACCTTAAAGGCACGTGTGCAGAAAGAGAACACAGACAGGAATGAGGCTCGGTCGTAAACCAAGAGTAATTCCAAAGATAAATGAGTGAGTGTGGCCCCTGTGTTGGTTCTTTGTGGCATTTATTTTAACTTTATGTCCTTTTCCCTCTAGTGTGCCCCATCTGTAAGGATTATGACCAAGGCAAAGAACAGTAATGGCACTCGGCTGTAACCATATCCAAACAGGAAGATGGTACATGAAGTTTTGTTTCTGTGACTCTTCAGTTCTTCAGTTTTCATTTTACAGCATTACTCACAGCCTAACGTTACCCTCCACTCCAGCAGCATGTAAGTGGTTGGGCCATTGGCTAGGCTTGAATAAAATATATTTTAAATACTACTAGATGGATAACTGAAATATTTAACAGACATTTGTGATCCTTGCTTGCTGACATTTGTGGGTTTTTTTTTTTACTTTCCTCCAGCCGCATTAAGAATACAACTGTAGCTATTTTATGACCAAGTTAAGTTTTGAAAATTACAAATCACAAAGCTCCCTTTATTCCATCTTTAATGCTTTGGATCCTATTTGGATATAGAAGAAGATAAACATAATGTCAGATGAAGCATTTTACTGTATGTTTTCTTGTAAGCATACATGAGTCATAAATTAAAGCCACTTAAGAGTTGTGAATTGGCAAAATCTTTAGGAACAATTTGCTTGTACCAGGTTGAGTACACTGTTGTCATACAGGGATGGACATGGTCAGCAACAATAGTCGACTGAATGAACTGGTACTACGGATACCAAAGTGTGCCAAGAAAATACCCCCACACCAGCACGCCACCACCAGCAGCCTGAACTGTTGATGCAAGGCAATATGGATCCATCCTTTATGTTGTTATGCCAGATTCTGACCCTACCTTCAGAATTACTCAGCAGGAATTAAGACTCATCAGACTAAGCAACATTATTTTATTCTTCTACTGTCCAATTTTGGTGAGCCTGTGCAAACTGTGACCTCAATTTCTGTTCAAAGCTGACAAGAGTGGCAGACAGTGTGGCCCCAGTTTGGTCTTCTACTGCTGTAGCCCGTCTACTTGAAATAAGGCTACTGAAAACCCAAGTATGTAACAAATTTCACCTCAATGTTTTAACCAGCATATTATATTTATTACATATATTGGCAGGCTAACAGCTAATTGCCCCATTGTCATTTGCTATTTAACCAGTGAGTGAAGATATGTTTGTTGCACATATACCCTGAGGATTTCCCAGCAACTGTAAAGGAACGTAAACAATTAATTTCTGTCTGTTACAAGCTAAATGTGTAATTGCCCTAAAATGGAAGGAGATCCAGGGACCTACCTCTGGCCAATGGATTACAGAGCTGCCATCTAATTTGGCAATGGAAAACTGACTTATATGGCAAGAAGACAGGTTGAGGACTTTTACTAGATATAGTCTTCTTTCCTAACCTTCATGAATAACCTAAATGTGCAAATGCCTAGAACTAGACAAGGACTGTTGCAACCATGTTTATGACCTCAAAATGGCTTCTTACTAGTTCCATGGCTAGAGTATTAATATTGTGAAGTAGAAATAGAGATGGGGAGGACGACAGAATTATGGACTCATGACATAAATCTGTCTGTATGCATATTAATGTTCACTGATATGTATGTATGCTGTATGTGTAATGAACAACTATTATCAATATTTTATTTACCATAGATCTTATCGAGGGTGGGAGGAGGGGGTTTAGAAGGTTTCCTGTTTCTTTTTTGAGTGTTGTTTTGTTGTGTTTATGAACATATGTTCATTAAAAGGGAAATAACAAATTGTAGAAAAAAATGGAGTGATTCTAAGTACAATACAATACCTTAAAGATGCACCTAAAAAGTGACATCATGGCCTCCTAGCATGACAGCATTCTAATAGTTAGAAGTGCCGTTGGGAAACAATCGTTTCCCCCGACATGCTATACTGGGAAAGCCCAGATTTTAAACTCTGTTGCTAATGCTAACAAGCTGTCACATCCATCAAACAACATCACATAGAATTGTCATTAAGTTAAATCACTGAGTTATTACTGTCAATTTAATAAGAAAGACATGATAATTGATGTAAAAAATAGGATTGCATTGTTGTCTTCATGTTATAAAAGACTGGATGACTAATGTCACTCTGCAGCAAAGTGTTAATCCAGATTTAATTTTTCACCCATTTAAATCCTGTTCAGAGACGATATCGAAGTAACAATGATATGATGAATTAAGCTTTTTATTATATCAAAGATCTGTGCTTGACTTGGATGAGATATTCTTAAAATAAGATTTTTCATATTAATTGTAACACAAAATAGGCACCCAGCAGCCTTGAAACATTGACCTGAGTGGTTTATTTCCCCGATGGTGCTAACTAGGACCAATGTGTTATTGTTAAGTTTTTTACTTATGCTATACATGTCAAAAGTGCTTCTACAATGCAATTCACATGTCAGCATGCTGAATAAAGCCACTTTTGCCTTTCATTAGCTTCTCAGTGCCACAGGATAATTCAAAGTCTTCACAGTAGTTTCCACATGGCCCACGGAGGCTGTCAGATCTAATAGTTATTGCTATTGTTATAGCTATTTAAAACTTTAGCCTCTGTTAAGAAATTGGTTTAATATTTGAGAGTATCAATATGAACTGTCACATGGTAAAAAAGAAAAAAATATTCAGTCATGTTTTCAATCTAAAGCTGTCAAAAAGGTAAACAGAGCACAGACTTTAAACACATTTGTGTTGGCGTTACCTAGTTACAGAAATGTTTTCAAAGAAGTTTTCTATGCACAGTTTAAACAGTCTTTGTCAGTTCAGTTTCAATTTTGTTTGTCATAGAAAAAATGGTTAAATATTGGGTGTGTTGGACTTTTATTTCTGTCTCTGTGGTATCAAAACAGTGATTAACATTTGGTTGATTTTCAGTTTACATTACAAATGTATCTAAATCCAAGAACCAAATATCATAACAATCATACTGCATGAATACAACAAATTCTGTTTTATTCTCCAGCTATACTGAATTAAGTCCTTCTCAAGGTTATAGAATCTAGTATTCAAATGTCCCTCGTGCACATAATATAGCCAGATACAGATATTACTGAAAGGATGTCTATAACCAATGTAACCATTTCTTCATATTAACAATAATTAAATTATAAGAATTTAATGAATGTCCCTTTCATGAGCAGATGAATGGTCATTTGAATTACATGTGAGTCCATTTTCAATGATGATAATGAATGTTTCAGTACCCAGATGACGAAGGCTTATGTTCTGGTCCCTGATTATATTGGCAGTAATTATAGTTGCCCTTGCAATGCAGGAAAAAGAAGACTGTGACAGGGCTTAAAAAGCATAATTCACCATGACAAAGCTAACAACACTACATCCTCTCTAAATGCTGGTGTTTCCATTTTCCAATGAGGCCCTGTAGACCCATGAAAAATAAGACCTCTGCTGACCCAGTGCTAAATAAAACAGCACAGCCGTTAGGAGTGCATGCTGTGCTCCACTCTAGTCTGGTGTGCTAAAATAAAACCAGTTCCTGGTGTGTTTGGATGTTGTACCATATAAAGATTTTCATGTTAAAATGTCTGGTTCAGAGCCTTTACCTTTAAACTACTTCCAGGAAAAAGGAATTGATTTGATTTCCTATTGAAGCATTGGTGGCATTTCCAAAGGTGGCCGAAGCTTTTTTTTCTTTCTTTTCTGGGTTCTGCAAATGAAAATCGATTACAGGAGAACTATAAACATAAATAGGCCACAGCAATCCCTCTTCCACTGGACTGAGCCTTACAGTATGAACTTCAGGTCAAGAAGGAAAACATCTATTAGCTCAAGTGACATGTCCAATTTTGCAGGGCAACCTCTCACACTGAACAATAAGGTAAGAAACACAAGCTGCTGAATGGGAGCACAATCAGGGGCACTGAGAACGGACTGTGTGTTGGATACAAATAATTTATATGGTGGTTTTGCACAGGGTATATATTCTGGGAAGGTTTTCAACTTGGAATTAGAAGTACTGCCTGGCTGAAATATGCCTGCAAGAGGTATACAAATGCTGGAGAGGAAAGATGGAGAAGAGGGACTGGGTTTATGTGTTTAGCAGCAATCTCGTTTATTTAAAGGTGTAGAAGCCTGATTTGTGACAAGATTTGAGGGCAATGGCATGGCCTTGTACTTTCAGAATATATTAAGCTTATTCTTGAATTTCATGGGGCATCTGTGCAAAGTTTAAAGAACATACCTCAGGAATTCTCAATATCAGGGTCACAAGCACAGAATGAAAAGAGGTCCATCAATTTTGTCTTGCACCTTCCATAATCTAATCAATTTATGCTTGGCAGATTTTGAAAGTTCACCAACATAGATGTTATGCATGGGTGCCGCGCTAAACTTAGGGGACGTTGGCCTTACGGAGCTTGGCCCTGCTAAACATTGTACAAACATAGTGTGACATCACTCAACAAATGCCATATACAGTTGACAAATATGCCATTTCAACACGAGCTGTCCCCAAAAGGAATTTCAGTCCTGAGGAAGGAAGCAGCTGGAGCCAACAGAGATGGACATGAAGGTACAAAGGTAAGCTGAAGTCAAATTTTTGCTGGCGTTTATAAGCATGTTGTAAAAAACACCAGAAATTTTTAAGCATGCATAAAATGTCTTGAAGTACCCAACAAACATCAGCGTTGCAAAACTGACATTAAAGGTGCAGTCAGCGATGTGGGAGAAAACGAGTAGAGAGGTTGTTGATATTTTACGTTTAAACGAAAACAGACCCACCTCTCCCTTCATACTCCACGCCCGGGCTCCACCCCTGAAGTTCACGGACGCGCATTGTCATGGAAACGGCCGCAGAAACTGCATAACTGACCAACATGGAGGAGGCCAGTCCAGCCAACGCTCGAGGGTAACTACTGTGTCTCTCTCTTACACTAACAGCACACGCTACGCAACCTACTACTCCCCCTCTTGACCTGCGCACGAGTATGAACCACCCCCTGGGCGTGAGGCGGTGTACCGCTGTTTTGGTGGCTCGGTCCGACACACAGGATTTACCTGCTGAAATTCAGAGCCTAGGCTGTGTATTGAAACCGGACTTTTTTTCAGCATGCTCTCAGAAGTGACAGCTTGCAGATGGTGAGGAGAAATACGGTGATTTTGACTAGCAGTGCATCGGATTAAGATCGCTGACCACACCTTTAACTAAGTTCTGCGTGGCCTGTCTGAGCTTGATGAGGCTTGACATTTTACTCTAAAATGTTGGGCAAAACACCAGTGTGTGAACGTGGTTTTAAAGATTTTTTTTTATTTGCAAATTCCACTCACAAGTTAAGGTGAACATGAGGTCCAGTGAACTTAGTGAAATACATTATCATTGACCTCTGACCTTTGCGATCTAACATCAAACCACTTTATCCTTGATTTAGAGTGGATAATTGTGCAAAGCTTCACATAACTGCAAAGTAATTTTGTAAAAAATAACTCTCAATCACAAGCAAAGGTGAACATGAGGCATAATAATCTTGACATCAAAAATCTAAAATCAAACCACCTGATCCTTGAGCCAGAGTGGACAATTTCAAGAAAATTCAAACTCTGCTCCTTGTATTCAGTTCAAGAATGACCCAAACAGAGGGGTGGAGGCCAGAATGAAGATGGACAACCTGAGAACATAATGCCCTTGGCCCTGTTGAAGGTGCAAAGGTATGTAAAGACTGATACAAGCAGACAAAGTGAAAATAACATAAAATCACCGTTTCACTTTCAATTTCACAGCTTTGTCATGCTCTATTTGCTCATGTGAAATAAAGTCACTGTACTTTATGGAGTCCACCTTGATTGTGAGAACCAGAGGGCTATGATTTAAACCTGACATCAGCACAATTTGATATTTCACAGCTAATTTACTGAGATCATAAGGTGCGTATGCTACCACACAATCATGCTGAGTGCCAATAAAAAGTCTTTTTTTTCACATTCAGAAAAAAACATAAATGAAACCTTTGGCAGAGAGGGAGCCTCTTTATCATCAGCCTTATAAGTGCAAACAAGTGCAATGTAGCGCTTTCTTAAATGTCAGTGTCACATGTTGCTTTGATAATGGCTATGCTCGCTGTATACGCTTTCAGGAAATAAATGTCATCCCTCAGAGGAGTGTGAACATAACAGTGTTTTAGCTCCTCAGGGAGATGTGGTAGAACAGTTTGAAGACAACGCTGCAGGATGATTGCTCAGATAATCAAATGAAGCCATGTTTTTTGAGCTTGCAGGGATAAATAAAAACAAGTTTTCCTGCTAAAGTAATAACTACGCTTTGGAACATAAACATGCATCAAACACGTGAATTTAAAGGCACATTACAAATCCTTTGCACAATACAATTCTTGATTAAGTACCGTAATTTCTCGATTATAACACTGTACTCAAATATAACACACACCCAAATTTGACCAAACCTTACTCTCTCAGACAACTCCAAAATTACCTTTATTGAAAGTTTTAATCATTGAAATTTCAGTAATTTCACAACAGATATCGTACACGATTTTCTCTCTCAAATGGATGTAGAAACACCTTTTGCCTCACACATGCGCAATTACCTGATTTCTGCCTGCTCAGTCGAAGTGTGCCGACCAATCAGAGAGCAGCTATCAACATGCTTTTGCTCACAAGAGAATATTTTGGCTTTTTGTATCAGATGTGTTGCAATTGCGATGTTGGCGAGGCGAAATATGGGAAGTATTTTGCTTGTACTCGTGTATAATACACACCAGAAAAATTTGAGTTGATTTAAAAGCAAAAAATGAGTGTTATAATCGAAAAATTATGGTACTTACAATGGCTCACATATTTCTCATTGTTAGCAAAGTTAGCGTGATACCTGATTTTAAAGGTGTCTATGTCACCAGATGTTACATTCAAGAATTAAACAAAAGGAAGCTTGGACTGACTATTACTTGAACCTGTGAGTCTGTTGCTGTATTTCACCTATGTTTTTTTTGGCTGCTCACATGTGATGGACCACTAGTATTTTATACCACTTAGCCCAAGCTGATTTTGCTCAAATGCAACAACCCTGCTGTCTTTAAAGTGAACCAAACTCATGTCTGAATCATGACTTGAACATTGAGCTGTTTATTCCACTGCTCATCAAAAATCTGAGCATGTTTATTAAGCACGCTGAAGCTTTACTCTGGGAGAAGGGAGGAAAGCGCTTTGCCCAGACAACATTTAGTAAGGCATATAGCACTAACATGCTGTCTGACCTCCAATTTCTGCATAGTCCATCTTCAGCGTGTTCTGTACACACCGCTCACACCACAGCAAATCACCCCTAGTCTCTTCAATCAGTCAGTTTCCACAGCCTGTACCGCAGAGCATACCAACAGTGCAGCTCCACTCTGGTTTACTACAAATACCTGGCAAGTCTTTTTAAGTGAATTTCAGCTGGAGCCGCTCAATTCTACTTCAATCCCCAGCAAAGCAGACCAACCCTACACTGGATAACAAGCATTCACATTTTTCAGGTAATTTAAAAAAACAGCAGAAATAGAAATAACATGGATGTCTAAAGCAAATCAACGTCCAGAAGGAAATATAACCTGTTGTTTACATGTTGCTCTTCCTGTTGTGTCATGAAGTCACAATTACCCTCTGAAGCTGTGTTTCTCTTGTGATCTTCAGATCCTGTGCTTCAAGCTTCCAGGATGTGCTCCACTACTCTGCAAAAGCTATTAAAAGGTGTGGTTGTCTAATTCCAAGACAAAAATATACATAATACTAACTGAAATGTTATGATAATATAAAATAAGACAGGCAGAATTTTACTCACTGAGGTCCTTAAACTCACATTAAATAACTACTTGAGATTGAACATCTTATTTCTAAGACAATATTTCAGTAAACTTGGTCTTGTCTCATTGGCAGATATTTCAAATCATTGCAAGCAATTCAAGTTTCATTTTTTTGGTTTTATTTAACTGTAATAACATGTGTAGCTGGACATGTCTAGCTTACAATGAGTCTAAAGAGATTTTTAGACCTTAAATTAAATAAACTTCATTAGATTTGAGTTTTTTCAGACTGTGCAGTGCTTAAAATATCCTTCCTGTGGGCAAGGATGTGCACTTTTGGTCGAAGCAAAGCTGCTGTGCAGACATGATGCTGTGCAGACATGATGCTGTGCAGACGGTCTATGTGGAAATTTGGGGTAATGGCAGTTACTCAACTTTTGTGATCATGGTAATTGGAATCAAGGTAATTGGACCTCAACCTGGCACTTCTATAAATTATCATCCTGCCCTCAACAGGCAATGCGGGGGGAAAGGGCAGAGACTCAGAAAAAAAAACCCATAAAATAAAGTAGTGTTCTTCAACCTTCCTGTAAAGCAGAAATGTGGTCCAGTTCAGATAAATTTGCCATGTAGCAACCATGCTGAACTCAAGGGCTGTCAACGTTACCAAGCTTTCATTTGTTTCTCATGTTTGGCAAAACTACACCCATGCATACCGATTCTCTCTTCGTGAAGGATGCTGACTGGTCCTGCGATTCTCCCACCAGGAAAAAGAGTTTCAGATTACAGACTGACAAGATGGATGCGACACAGAGTTTGGCTAAAGCAGCTGCTTTGCAAAGTCAAGTGAATTATCCTGTGCCTCTAAACTCATTGAGATAAATAACTGCAAGTATGTCTACTAATCTCAAACCGTGTTTTTCTTTTTTTCAATAAGCATGCATCAGCCATTCTGGATTCAAAGAGCTTTCCGCAGGCAGCTTGTACCACCATTCGATTATTAATGATTCCATCTGCAGAGCACTGTTTGTACACTGCGGTGAGGCCTGTGTGGTCCTTGTGTGACTGTGTTAAAGTCTGTATGCAATCACTGGAGGTTTCAGCTGGCAGGTTGACAGCCTGCGAGCATGAGAACTGCACTTGCTCCAGAAACCTTTTTTGTTTTTTTTAATCTCACGCTGCTCATCCATCAGCCTGAGTCTGGTCAGTAGATCCTCTTGAATGCACAAAAGTATATTTTCCTGGAAGCATTCAGTGATAAAATCGCTAAAAGACGGATTATTAACCACCACTTGCGGCTGTATTTGTCTGAATGTAGAGTAAGACAGATGAGGGCTGCAAGGTTCATCCCAAACATCAGTAAAATCCATAAATTCATTCAGGGCAACATTGTCAGACAGTGATGAGTGAGAGGAAGTGTAATTGGTCGTGAAATTGTCACTGCACCTGCAAGACATTCAAACAGTTCTCAGAAAAGTGATAACCTTCACTATTGGTTGCAAGGTTACTCAGCTATTTGCTCCCCCGGCCTGCCTTACCTCTGAAAAATGCTGTGTCAAACTTAAGGAAACATTTCTAAGTGGCTCCCTGTTGAGATTGTTATGAGAATGGTGAGAATTTGTACTCGGCAACTTTGCTCTGGGATGCAAATGGCAGTTTTGGTGTATAAATAGCCCTCAGGCATCTGCAGTTATCGGACTTGTCAGAAGAATTCATGAGGGAGAAAAAGAGGGGGGAGGATTAGACGTGAGGAGAGCAGATTCTGGCACACGGTTTGATTCGGTGTCCTTTCTAATGGATGTCCTACTCTGAGCAGAAAGGAGGGGAAGACTAAGAAAAAAAGTACAAAAGATGTAAAGAGCAATATGCGTAAAGCAAAGCATAGCATCATAATTTATCATCAAATACAGTTGTGTATTTTTAGTTTGGTTGGAGTCGATACACAAGAGTAAATTATCTACTAAAGCAGTCCCTCTGTGTTGCGATCTATTGCCTCATCCATAAAATGATGAATAGAGTGTGGAGCAGTGGGAGATGAGCTTTTTGCTTCAGCCACAATAACAAAGCATCCCAATTGAGCACTTTTTTTATTGATATTTACTCACCATCTCAGTGGATGTGACTAAAGTAACACATTCCCTACATCAGAAGTTGTCTGTTGGCTACATAAGGAATCACAGAATACAAACGGACATTTATTCATAAATTAAATACTTAATTATTACCTCCACCAAGGAAGTATTGTTTTCGCTGGTGTTTGTTAGTTTCTTTGTTTGTGTACAGGACAACTCAAGAACTAAAGAACGGATTTCAATGACAATTTAAATGAATGTTGAGTATTGCACAAAAAAGAAGTGACTTTGAAGATTTTGATGGTGATCCAAATCCAGATGTGGATCCAGGAGTGGTATTATCGATTTCTTAAAGGGTTAGTTGATGTTTATTGAAGTGGTGGTAAGTGGGGGTGCTCGAGGCCCATGGACCGAGTCCATATGAGTGCGAGACAAGGAACTTGCAAGCTTTGTCTCTGGGGGAAGATGTCCAGGGGTGAAGGGTAGCTGGTACATAGCAGTACATGGTGCCATCAAAAACCTCGTAATTAACCCACTTCCAGGTTAAAACTATTTAAAAAGCGATGTTGGCTCGACAATACGCTCCAGTAAGAATTTTTTTTACTGTGTTTGACTTTTCCTTGGCAAAGCTTCTGGTTTAGAACTTTTGTATGTTGGAGCGTGGAGGTTATGTATCCCTCCGCCATCAGCTGGTCAGGTCGTCAGAGGAAACAACAAACAGTAACTTCACTCAAACTGAACTAAAAATGCGTGACTTTGACTCAAGTGATGATGAAGCACATCATCACTATGGGTTCGAGAGGATATCTTTAGTCACAGGTGGAGAGAGGGATGGAGAACGGAGGAGCAGGACAGATCACAAGTTACCTGGTGTGGCTGATGCATGAACTGTGAGTCCATGTCCACAAATTCAGTCACAAGTGGGACTTAGTAACATGGCTTACCGTGGACCTTTCATCAGAGCTCTTAAATTGCAGTAAGCTTTCAAACTGCTGTCATGTGTCAAAGTCCTGATCAGTAAAATGAGCACTGTAAACACTGTCATTGCAGAGAGGTGAGTCCTGATGTCCACACTTAAAACAAGACAAATTTAGCAATTTATATTGGTTTGTGCTCCAGTGACCAAAACCTGACTCTGCTGCAGCTCTCTGACCTTATTTGATGAGTGAAGGTGCTGGCAGAAGGATACGTAGCCCTTCATTGCTTCACAAAATAGTTCTAAACACAGAGGTTTTGTCAGGGAAAAGTTAAATGCTGTAAAGAATATTGCTGTAGTGTATTATTATTATTAATTGATTTTATTTGTAAAGGGGCCAGTTTTTGTTGTTTACTCTGACTACCTGATCAGATGATGACAGGGGGATACATAACATCCACTCTCCAAAAAACAATAGTTCTAAACACAGGGGCTTTGCCCAGGAAAAGTTAAACACTGTAAAGAATCTTACCGTGGAGTACTATTTGAGCCAACATAGTTTTTTAAGTGGTTTTGATCTGTTAGAGGGTTTATTATGAGGTTTTCTGTGGCATCATGTACTCCTATGTACCGGCTCACCCCAGGGACAAAGCTCGCAAGTTTCTTTACTGGCGCTCATCTTTACTAGTCCCATGGGCTTCTGGCAATCCCACAAAAAAAATAAAAAGGAAAAATGGACAAATCCTTAAAAGTTTTGAGATAGGATATTTTTGCAAATAACTCAGTAAATTGTCAAATCATTTTCATGACATTGCAGGAATTGTCAGGGCTCCCACACGTCCTGGAAAACCTGGAAAATGATTGACCAATTTTCCAGTCATGGAAAACATATGGGGAATAAGCAAAAGAAGTCAAATGTCCTGGAAAAGCTTGAATTGTCCTGGAAAATTATTCATCTTCCTTCTACCTTGTTAGTGAACATAATCAAAGATTGGAAATGAGATGAAAATGTACTTGGTAACTAATACACACTTAGCCATAAAATGTAAGTAGATAAAATTATGAGAGTTAAAGAATATAAAAAATCAAAAATCAAAACAATGGTGACAAAAAGAAATAATAAAATCTGGCAAAATAGAATTTGGGCAACTTAAACCGTAAATCAACAAAATCTATTTATAAAAAAGCAGAGTAAATAAAGATAAAAAAATAAGTATGAACCATAAATTTATAATTGTAAGAGACTACATAAAAGCCAGACCAAAAAGATAGCTAACAGACAATGTTCATGTCAGAGAGTTATAAAATTTCTAGAAAAGAGTGGGAACCCTGATTGTTGGTCATGGCACATGGGTCGAGTGATTACATTTTGGGGGTGATCTGAATGCGGATGTTTTTCAATGATTTCTTAACAATCCAGATAGGACTGTTTTACACATTTTTGACAGTAACTCCTTTAACAATGCTGGAATTACCCTGGTGGAGGTTTTTGCTCTTGGAGCTCTTCTAGAATTTGTAATGTATTTATGTATATGCATGAATTAAACTGAATTAAATTGCTGTTAAGTTTAAAGCAAGTTACCATTAATACAAGAAGTGTTAGCGTAGAAATTAGACTATGCATTGCTGCAGACAGGGTCAATAACTGTGCATGTTGAGCTTGTCATCCATGTCTATGATTTGTGTGTTATATTTGACTTGTGTTAACACCCCAAATAACCCTGACTATTTACGAGAGACGATGACCACGAGTGAACAGATTTTATAAAATAAAAGACAAGTCTGACCCCAGTAGTTATGAAACAGTAGGAACTCAAATCCCTCTCATGATAGCTGCTCATCTGCTTTAACTTAATGTGCATATTTATAATAATCCCCCCCCCACCCAAGAGACTGCAGACTTGGGGTCTAATGTAAATCCATCTCAGCGTACAGTTCAACTCCAGATCCATCTGTAAAACTGTAAAACTGAGCTCAGAGAAAGACCTTTAACTTCTTTTTACAACATGTTCTATTTCATGTTCTCTCTTTCATCTGTTACAATAAAAAACAGCACACCAGACGCTAGTGAGTCATTGTGTTTCCATCAAGTTACAAAATACAGCTCAGTGAAATTCATGGTGAGTCTGTTTCATAATCAGCAGGAGCTTTCAATCCGCTGCTCGAGGTCGGATCAAATCTGAAATACACAAGATTAAAGTTTGTGGGTAATTCTTACAGAGAGAGAGAGCTCTGATGTTTAACTTAATCCACTCTTATTGTAAAGAGCATTTAACTCAGAGCTAAGCCCTGAGAGATATCTACAAATCTGCAGTGTTACTTTTTTCAGAGGGAATTGTTGAATTCCATGAAGAGAGCAAATGTTTTTGTTGGTTTTTATTGCACATTTTTCCCTGGTTGAAGTATTTTCTCATTAACCTAAAGTGAAAACCTGCTTAAAAAAATGTCAAAATAACCATACCACAATTAGTCAAAACAGAGTTGCCTGTTAGAAGGGCTGAATGATACAATGTTTTACCATCATAACTGCACATGTATAATAAAAACATGGCAGAACACATGCTGTTAGCTTGATATCATCAGTAGTTACAGCACTGAAAGCTGCACATGGTGAGTCTGTGTGTTCTCTGCTGGTAAAAAAGGGAGGCTACAAGTGACCACGAGTGTTACAGCTCAAAGAGAGTCTACACCAAGCACACAACACAAAAAGCTAATCAGCCAAATACATAGCTGCAAGTCAGTGCATTTAGGCCCGTAGGCATGGTCAAGATAATCTGCTGAAGTTCAAATCGAGCATCAGAACAAGGAAGAAAGGTGACTAAAGTGACTTTGAACCTGGCATGGTTTTTGGTGCCAAACAAGCAGGTCTAAGTATTTCAGATCAAACTGGTCTCTGATCATAAAGGGTGTTGCACTGGAGCAGGTCTGTGAGGTCGAACTTTGGGGTGTCACCTTTGATGAACAGTTGCATTAGTCACGTCACATTGATTGTATTGTAAACAAAAATTGGGAGAGCTGTGTCTGCCATTCAAAGATGCATGTATTTCATGACTGATCATTCAATCAGACACGTCATACCGTCCCTGGTTTTGTCTCAGCTTGATTACTGTTCTGTTATCTGGTCAAGGAAAGACTTGAACAAGCTCCAGCTTGTACAGAACAAAGCTGCACGTCTAGCTCTGCACTGTTGATCAAGAGCGAGCATCGGCTGTATGCATCAGGCTCTCTCATGGCAAAACGTCAGGGATCTTCCAATCTCCTTGTCTTTTTTTTATCAGATAAGTACAACCTCAAAGCCAAAATACCAGCACTCAAAGATCCTGTATATCAATAATAGGCACAATCATACAAC
Organism: Cetoscarus ocellatus; assembly: GCA_037902135.1. NCBI lineage: Eukaryota > Metazoa > Chordata > Actinopteri > Labriformes > Labridae > Cetoscarus > Cetoscarus ocellatus. Next base: position 70,025 of record JBAMNC010000025.1, on the reverse strand, counting down.
AAGACAAGTGACGCAAGATCATGTCGTAGTCTCCGTGACAAGAATATGTGATATGCAGAAAAAGTTTTAATACAGAGCTGTTACTCAGTGGAATAAGTTGCCTTGTTCCCTCAGAGAATCAAACATAAAATTAACTTCAAAATGAAACTAAAAATATACATGTTTGCATACTTAGGCTGACAACACATTAATGAATTGAGAATTTTAAGTAATGCAAGTGCTTTTATGTCACAATTTTTTCATTATATTCCTTTATTTCATTTCAATTGTCAATACTACAAGCAAAACTCTTGACACAATTTATTATTATGAACTCAAACTGCAAAATTGGCTGCTAGAGTATCATATTTTTAGGGTGGAGTTAGTCGTCTTTGTTTCTCATTAAATCTGTGCAGATGTTCATGTGTCTTTGACATCTTTGACTGATACTCACTGAAATTTCTGATGTGGGGGGGGGGGTAAGATTGTATGATAGTAAAATGTTTGCTGTCTTTTTAATGTCCTGTTATGTATGGCTGCTGTATGTACAGACCCCAAGATGACTCGGTGCTGCTTTGGTAGCAACTAATGGGGATCCTTTTAAATAAACAAAATAAACAAAACCAATCAATCCCTGTTTTGGCACAAACAACCTTGTCAACATCACCTGACAGAGGTGGTCTCAGCTCTTTTCCAATCAACCACTGGAGTGGTTCGTTTGCAGTCAGACGCAATCGCCCCAGGAACCGACACCAATCGGGTGACGAGTTAACTCAAAACACTGCTGTAGTGGTATAAGCTGTAGTAGAGATAATAATTGCATTAAGGCTACTAGGCTGATAACAAAGTGCTTCTTAATAATGATGTTTTGATCCCACAGAGTCACTTTCCGTGCACAGGCACAACATACCATGAAAATAATACTAGGTTAACATTACTCACTATCTCTACAGCAGATCATATCAGGACTCAACCAAATGGACTAATTCAAAAACTCATAAAGTTTCCCAGACTGTATTTGTTCAGCTCATTCAAGCAGGAGTATGTATTGTTTGTTAAGCTGCTCTCTGCTTTCCTTGCAGACTATTCTGTACATGTTGCATTGTAATATGTTTCCATGCTATCTAGTGTTCCCTGCTGTCCACCTGTCCCACACAGATATGTTCATATGTATTGTTTTACATAGGACGTAAAATAAACACTTTTATCATTATTATGTTATGGTTTTGTTGGTAGTTTTATCTGCTGGCTTTCGTCTCATAAAGCACAGTTATTGGAATGCTGGCTGTGACGTAATGCCTTAGGGCCACTCGGACTGGACTCAGCCCCCTCCAAAATACTGCCATATGAATCCAATCCAAGGAAAATTTGCAAATCAGAGTTTTTGAACTGATTTGGAAGAAAACTTAATATTTATCTTTGCTTAACTTGGTTTTATTTGTTCTTATTATTGTTATTTAAGTTTGTTTTGAACATAATTTCTCCTATTTGTTCTCCGTTTATGTAACGTACTTTGTGCTACATCTGTTGTATGAAAAGTGCTTTACTAAATAAAGTTTGATTGATTGATTAAAAACAACGGCAAAATGAAGTCGAACTTGGTTCAAGTAAGGTGAACCTAATAAAGTAGCGAGAGTGCATCCAGGGAGAAATAAATAATTTATTATCATGTTTTCCTATATCATTTAAATGTTCTTCTATTTATGTAATGTTTTAAACTTTATAACCTCATGAAACCGTCCAGAGACGTTGCAGTGACAGTCCCTCAAACCTGAGGAGTGTTTATCTGCTCAAACGGAGAAAAAAAAACACTTATTTCACCATGGCAAAAAGTCATTTTCTGTACTGAATTTACTACCACTTACTGTTGAGGTAATGGCCCTTGACCATGTGCATTTACACACCGCTGTCAGCCAAGAGTGTCATATCCCACATGCAGCAATAGCACTACATTTTTCATCTCGCCGAGTGTGACGCCAGATGCAGAAGCACCAACGACCAGGGGCACATGAGAGAGCTGTTCATTGAAAGGGTTTGGAGTTTCAACTAAGAAGAGCAGAGTGCAGAAAAGACTGGACCTTTATTTAATTCTTTTTTTTACATCTAATTGAGCCCCTCACTTTAACTTCAAAGCAGCAGAGAAATAATTCCTAGTCTTTTTGCTGCCGTTCATTTTCCCAAGCTAAAACCTTCTCCTCTTCATTAAAAGCCCATTCCTTCCCATCCCCTTGAGCCTGTCATGTTCAAACAGAGTCCTCTGCTCATTGCTAGGCTGGATTAATGAAATATTTGATATATAATGTCAAAATAAGGGAAAAGCAGGGTGGACTAGGGACCAAAGTGATTATTATGCAGGGAGAGGAAAATATAATGAGGTACAGTATACACAGTTCTTCTTTCTTCTTGACTTCTGCTTATGCTGGCCTGTTGTGCTCGGAGTCTGAAGAACATTTTATCAAGAGGGGAAAATAAGATTACCTTGAAATGTCAATTACAGAACACAAAGAACCTGATGTCCTCAGAGATGTACTTCTTTATTTTCATTGTTTCTCTAAAGGTATCAACATGATCCAGAAATGTCTCAACAGAGCTGAATGTACATGCCAAGTGCTGCCTCTCCATGTCATCTGTTTCCTTACTTTTGCCTGTCAGCCAGGGCCGCCGTTATCCTTTAACAGAAGCACTTGTTAAGGTTGTCTTTTTATATTGCTGGAAGTTGTTTTGAACAATATAATGCCTTTATGTAGATAAGAGCCCACTGTAGCCCTCTCACAAGCTCTGCCTCACTTTGAGGAGGCAATCCAAGGTCTAGGCTCTGAGGAGAATGGTGAAGTGGTGAAGTTATAATCACACTTTGAACTTCCCTTAGTTAACTCACACCAAAATCCTTTTATCTGTTTGTCGATTTTCGTTGTCACAATTCAATTCAAAACAAGTTTTTGATTCAAACCGAGTCAGGATTAACAATCCATTCCCTATTTGTCATGAAGAGGAGCTATTTTCAGGATCTGCTTCCACCTGCACTACATCAAGAGGCTGGTGCATGACACAAAAAAAGCACAAAAAAATGTGTTCAAATGTGTTCAAACCCCCACTCAGTAGGCAGGGAGAAAGGAGAGAGAGGCAGGTGCATAAAAATTGATTCATGGACATCATGAATCAGCTCTGAATCGTTTTATGATGAAGATTTGTCTTTACATAATGATTTTAATTCTTACTAATCAGCAGGGCTGGCTGATTAAATTAATACAAATTATTTTTGCAGAAGATTTAAGAAAAAATCTTCTAAAAATTGAGATTTTTTTTCCTTGACTTCGGGTCAATCGAAATTGTACCTCTTAGCCCTTGGTTTTCCACGTTCACGTCTAGTGAAGGGGTGTCCCAATTCTCCATAAGGTTAAGGGGAAGGGATACACAGCCCTTGAAATGAAGACAAACCGGGACCTCACTTGAAAGGAAGGGGAATGAGAAATTTCCCGTAATACACTGCATCTGCTGCCTAAATGGCAGAGCGGAGACCAAAGGAAGAGCATAAATATAAGTCATTATTAAATTATTAACTAAATATTCATCGTGTTTTGAATTGTTGGTCGTATTTTAAAATTGCTTGTTATAAAAAAGCTAGCTTTCGCAGCTGTAACTACAGCTTTTGTCGCATCTGCCTAAGACACAGCCAGCGAGCGGCTCTGGGTGATGACGTAGCGAGAATCGAGAGGTGTCTCGTTTCTTAGGGCCATGTTTTCACCCCTTCCTTTTGGCCCTCAAAACAGAGGGCCAAGGGGAAGGGGTAGACAAAGGAGTAAGACAAAGGAGGAGGGCTAAGGGGTACAACTGGGATTGACCCTTACTCTTACTCCACTTTAAGTTGTGGCAATATTTGAAAAATGGAAATGTACACTCTTTTCAGATGAGGTTAAATACTGATCCAAGTTAATATTAACACACATGGTTTATACAGTGAGAAACACTAAAATGAGCATTCATTTCTATCTCTGCTCTGTCTTCATAACACACAGCATGTTTTAAGCTTATTTACCTTCTTTAAGTAACAGTTATTGTCTCAATCTAACTTAATGGCTGGGATGATTACAAGCCAAACAATCTCATGTGAGTGCTCTGCTCGCCCACTAATGCTTCTCAGTTAAACTATTCAGCCGCACATTTGTTTTCTCTCTCAGTTACACCATCGGGGGGTCTTCAATGCAGTTGCATTGATTCACCATGATTTTCAAATGATGTTGACTTTTCTCTAGTTTTACTAATCTGAGGGAAAGTATATATAATATGTATATAGTATCTTATGCCTAAATATTCTTGTAGCTTTATTCAAAATAAAATATGATGAAGCTTTGTAAATTATTTTCTAATCATTTTACCTATCCAATTTAATATATAGTTCCTCACAAAGCTATAACCCTTAAAAAATGCAGAGACCATGGATAGACCCAGAGAGGGGGTCAAAGTGCAGGGTAAGTAAAGGACTTTAGGTGCAAATTAAACCTGGGCCAACCACACAAGGCGAGAGTGCATGAGTTCATGGTTGCAATCCACTCAGCTAAACCAGCATCTCGGAGCTCTGTTTGGACAAAATGTTAGTACAATGTTCTACTTTGTGCTGAAAAGTTAATTTTCTTCCTTGACAAACTGATGTACGGAAACAACATGACATGTTCTGGCTCAGCTCAGAAAAAAACAACAGCTGGTAACTTATAGCAAATTGCCATCAGGATTTATCAAAAGAAAACACCAGCAAAAGTAAAAATCATTCTTTTGGTGACAAACCCTGATATATCCAATTGTAAACATTTTATGAGTAATACCGTTTTTTTGTCATTTTCTCAAGGTAACTTGATAAAATAAACAATATTAATATATACTGTAGATCACATTAAAGAGGCTTTAATGCATGAATAGATATGTCATGTGCCTTGAGATTTTGCTCTAACCTTTGGTGTGCCTTGGGACAAAACAGTTTGAAAACCATTGGTATAACTATTCTTTGCTAGATAACAGTAAAAATGTTGCATAACCTACATCAATGAATCCCAGTCACTTTTTTTGCCAAGCTCCGATTTCGAGGTGAAAATATTTCTTAGAAGACCCCTCATCACAACACTCCAGAAATGAATGAATGGCAGCTACAGTGTGTGATTACAAACTAATAAACCAAAAATCCTGTCACAAATTTGTGCCCTTATTTCAATGGTATTTTAATGGTTGTGCCCCATGCCCCTGCTCTGACTTAATGGTGCAGTTTGTAGAAATTAGGATTTTAGCGACATCTAGCATTCAGATTTTGTAATGAGCTCGTCCGTTACCAAAACATAACATCACTAAGCGACGAGAGCCGGTGAAGACCAAAAAAGGGATCATAAACAGGGCATCATTTACAACAATTACACTGCGCCGTCTTCTTCTCTGGTTATACCCATTCTCTATCTTCTTCTTCTTTGCATGCCATTCAGGTAGATTTCAGGACCGGCAGCCAGACTCGTATTCAAAAATCACGTTTCGCTTTTTTTGTCCCCAAAACCCATTAGTAGACAACATGGCAGATCGTTATGTCAGCCTCCACAAAGGGGAGACCCGCAGTACATAAATATAAAAAGCTTTTTCTACCTTAATTTAAAAAAGACAAAAGTTTTATGGGGATGATTATACAACTATTTCGACGGACTTTACATACAAATAGAAACATTATATCCTAGATTCACCATTTCTGTTTGGCAAAATGCTGCTAACTTGTACACACTACAGCTTTAACATCAGGGTCCCTCTATAGGGCTGGGCATTGTTAAGAACGTCACAATTTGATTCGATTTCGATTCTTTGGGTGGCGATTCGATTCAGTATCGATTCAGTAAGAAGTAGAAATACACAAATAATTAGAGTACCTGTTGACAATTTTTGACTTTTTTTTAAAATTTTGATGCCAATGTGAACATATGTGGTATGTCGCCTCATATATTTGAGCAACCATCTGAAAATCAAAATTTGCACAGTAATAACTTATTTGTGCAGATGGAGTACAAAAGTAAAAACATGACAGTTAACACTATAATTATAAATGTCCACCCGGTCTTTTTTGTCAATAAATGTGTCAGGAATTGTCCTTTGAATACATTTTTTCACCCTTTTTTCACGAGAAATAAAACTAAACAATTCTTGCAAGTATTTGTCATTATTATGTTATAAACGCTTAAGCAGTGTGTAATTACAAGAAAAGAAAAAAATGGCTTTCAATTTTCAACAGAATTCTCTTCATAAACAATTGTAAATGAACATGTAGAAATTTTCTGAGACGACCAAAAATAAACTTCACCAATTTTACTTAAACTCAAACATTTTTGTTTGCCTACAGCATTTAGTGTCCATGTTACAGTCTGTTATATTAGACCATGTCCAGGCTTTTTTTCTACTGATGGTAGTCCCTGAAGCAGTTCCTGTCAAGCTGAAGACAGATCTCGACATTTCTTCCTCCAATATTTCTAAAATTACTGTTTATGGAATCCATAAAAAACGAACTATGATCAGAAATACGATAAATGCCAAAAAAAAGTTGTTAAAATACGCAGAAAATACGTTGGAAATACGGCAAAAAAGAGAAAATACGGCAAAAGAACGAAAAGAAAACACTCCATAATGATACTAATGCTTTTGTGTTTAATATTTTACATTATTTACACAGAAAATACTGATAAACTGCCATAAAATCACTCTCATGTTCGGCTCTCAGTCCTGTCACTCTGCAAGCATGTCTTCTTCTGCGACCGGCGGCAGCTGGATAAACACTGAAAAGGCGCACAGCGCCCCCCCACTGGCCAGGCGGTGAATCAATTCAGAACATTTGCTGAATCGATATTGAATGGGGAGGGGAATAATTGCAATGCATTGCTGAATAGATATTTCTGCCCATCCCTACTATGTGCCACAGGCCCAATTGTAAATTGGTTAATCCTTGCCTCCAACCACTCCAAGAGGACCTTTAGAGATCATGTGTGAACAAGAAGGGTCCTTCTCCCTGAACTAACAAATTTCAAGGACAGCTCATTTTCACCAGTGAGAAATTACAAATCAGTTTTTAAGACCAGGGTGTTCTGATTTAGAAGATGCAGAAAAAATCCTTGACTTGTTCAGTCTTTCTTGTACAAATTAAGTTTTGCTTTATGAAATGGCACATACAACTTTCTTGAGACTCCAACACTTACCCAAGATGACACGTGTCGTGAGGAAAGAAATATTTTAAAAATAGCTTGTCTGCATTAGCATAATGTGGAAACAAGAATAGGATTTTAGACACTCCCTCACAATGGCCATGCACAAGCTTTGCTGTAAAAGTGCATGGAACTGTAAGATTATAAACTACTTTGCCTTAAATCAGAGGGCCATAAAACCAGCGTCAGCACCCACACCACGCTTGTTTGTCAGTTGAAACTAAAAATCTTTGTCTACATATTTTCCCCACCTTGGCAGGAAGGAGACTGTTTTTTGAAGGATGCCTGTCATCAAATAACTTGCTGGCCCAGAACATGCTGAAGGCTTATGGCCCCATTTTTTAGCTTTGCTGGACAAATGCATTTGGGCTTTATACCCCCCCCCCCCCCCCCCCCCCAAATAAATGGCAAGATGAGGAAGGTCTACACAGCAAAGACAAGGTCACGAGAAAGGGGCATTAACTTCAACTCGGAGAAGATAAAGGTGGCTTGGCTGCAGGGATATTGAAGTAGTCTGTTGAGAGAGCCTGCCTTAGGAAAAGGGTGGTATACCTGAGTCCTAACACATTGCAGGCTTTGTAGCTCTAGTAAAGAGGTTGCGGCAGACAAGATATATCAGACTATAGTTTTAAAAATGAATGTTTATTAAAAGTTTAAAAAACTATTATCTGTATGGTTTATTGAAATTCATTTCTATGCCTCAAAGTGCTGCAACAACATTTGTGACAGGTGACATGAGATACAGTGCCCTGCAGAGAAAGAATTACATGGCAAGTAAGACCACAAAATGGTCCTCATGCCATATTAGTCGACCACTGAGACATGAAATCCAGCAGAGACTTGGCAGACTACATGTCTGAGCTGGACTTCACTTTTCAATCTATGTGATGAGATTGGAAGAACAGGTAATGCTGAAGACCACAAACAAATACACTGTATTAACAATACAATACATTTGCTTGTCTTTCTAAACATTGTGATAGATGATACATGCACGTGATGCTACATGCCAAGCAGTTACACACTGATGTGTTTAGGTGCCTCTGCTACTTCCCTGCAATGTACCTCTTGTTCAGTCTGTACAGAGATGTTTTCTGATTCTGACAAACTCTTTGTCTAATAGTTTTATCCTGAGGACACTACTTTGTCTTTTTGCTCTGCTGCTCAGGCATGACAGAACAAGCTGTAGGAGGCAGGACAAAATTCAGACATACTAGGCTTTCTGTCAGAGAGTTGTGAGGTGTCTCAGATAAGATGTTGATGATTGATTAATGTGATACACTTCATAAAGGAAAGGACATATCGTTGTAACTGATGAGTCCCAAAACCCTGCAACTGTCAAGTTGGGCAATAATCGTGCTAAATCATGTAGTCTGACTGTAGTGTAAAGCAGGGGCCTCTCCAGACTAGGGATGGGAATTGATAAGATTTTATTGATACAAATGCCCTAATAATTCTGCTTATCAGTCCAATTCCTTAACTATTCTCTTATCAATTCCTGCTGATTTGCTGTATCGAAAAAGTTGGCCAATAGGTTTTAAGTGGCAACAATAGCAAACATATGACACTCCTGATACTCAATGTCATGCTGTACAGAACAATATTTTTGAATGTTGCTGGTGTTTTCACTTACTGAAAGTTTTGCAGATAAATATCTTTTTTGTTTAAAATAAATCCACCATTCTGAACACTTCTGCCCCGTGACTGCCATGATTTTTGACTCCTTTGTTATGATTTCTGCTTACTGCATCTCAGGTAGAACACTGCTGTGAATGTGATTCTTAATCTTGCTGAGGCTTTACTTGTTAAAATAGACCTTGAATAAAAAATAAAATAAGCTAGCATCCACCAGCTACATTATCTGATTGGCCCGAGGTGAATGTGGCTGACAAAACCATCATCTGATCATCTGCCAGATATGTTTCGGGAAAGGCTCTGCCCTCTGCAAACACTTCAATGCACTGTTGCCCAGATGGACTAGTGGAATATATTCTGTATAGTATATACTGAACAATCAGTCTGGTGTGTCAGGTCAGTTAATTGTTGATTGGGAAAACAGTTTTATGACAGTGATATCACAAGAATGCATTTAGGAATTTTCCTTAACCTTCATAGAAATGTCAACCAAGGAAGAGAAAGAATATATGAAAAGAATACATTTTAGGCAGTGAAATGTTTTTGCTCAACAATATTCTTTATGAAAAAGATGCAAAATAGTTTTTTGCATTTTTATTGGACTGTTTCCTATCCTGCACACCTGTCTTATGAAATGTTGTGCAAAGTATTTTCTACAATATAAAGGATTAAAATGCAGAGAGAAGAATGTGCAGCCTGCTTACATAGGTCAAAAAAAAGTTCGTTTTAACAAACAGTCCTTTGGGGAATATCCAGTCACTGATTTTGACCTTTGGGTGCAAGGCGGTTGAAATTTTGTTAATAAATCATTGGGACCAACTGTAAATAGGTGAAGGTTGTGCGCATTTCATTGCATAAAGACTGCTTCTTTGGACTTTGCCCTCTCCCTTCTGCCTCTTCAGAGTATTTACCAGTAATTATAAGTGTATTCTTCACAGTAACCCAATGTAAGATCTGGAAGAACAAACAATGATTATGGTGGCAAAAAACAGCTATTTTGCCACTATAGCTGCCAAACAATTAGGGATGTAATGGTACGATGAAAATTTCATATCACGGTTTTTGTGACCAAAATTATCACAGTTATCATTATTGCAGTACTGTTGCAACATGCTCAAAATGTTCGAAAAGTTCTTCTACACACACTGAAATCATTTAACAAAGTTTTATTTAGTTGAAAAATAATGTGAATTTAAGAACGATCTGCAGTGGTCCGTGTTGAGGGGGAGAAAAAAATTTCTGGTACAGTGTCCGTGCGGGCACCAACAACCATACTTTTACTTTCAGAGGCCAAACATTGCAAACAACGTATGCACGCCTGCGTCTGACGGACCGCTGTTGCTTTGCTGAGGAGCAGACACAGTTCTGGCTTTTCCAGGCAATAGGCAACATCGCTGTGAGTTATTGACAAATTGAGATAATCAAACAGGGTTTTAAGGGTGTTCAAAAAGGAAATGACAATACGAACCATTGGAATTTTAACCGTGGTTTATCATTTTATCAATAATAGTTACATCCCTACAAACAATATAAGATTTTTTATCCTGATTTTATGGGATTTAGCCACATGATACTGGTATTTAAGTTGCCACAAATTCTCTTTACATAGAACATTTTACTTACTTTAGTTCACTGTTAACTGTACCAGCCTCTCATAATGGTTTCTTTATCCATTTATCTACCTCCTGACCATGACCGTTTTACATATCCCCCTGTGTTACATTCAGAAAACATACTTCAAATTCTAATTCATCTTTTAAATGTTCAAGAACTTCCATTATGTACATTTCTGTTGTGGCATCAAGTGTGGGAGACTCTCTAAGTAGACATTCTGTTGCTCACCCCATGAAAAAAAAAGTACCAACAAGTCCCCTCTGACCGCACATCTACTTTGGACCCACTGTCTCTATAAACGGCCTTCAATTCTACTTAGAGATTCACAAATGTGCTGTGAATACTGAACAGTGTGTTTGTGGCCTTGATGGCTTTTTATCAGCGAGAAAACATATCCAGTTTTGTTGGGTCAACATGAATAAGAAGACACTTTCACAAAATAAGTGTGCTGTGGAGGCATGAAGTATACCTGATTTTATCCAAGAAAATGTGAAGAGAAAATAATTTTTTACTTTCCAAATAGTTTAAACTATATTTTCTGACAGCATATACAGTATGTAGGAGAGGGTAATCCCCTGGCTGATGCTAACTATAGCCTACATTAAACATTACCCAGGTTTATTGAGAAAAATTGGGCTCTTGTGCATTAGTTTCCTACACTGATATTTAAATAGTGATAATAAGACAGCAGGAGTTGGGTATGAATCCTCAACCTTCTGATTGACAGACAAGAAATTCTCCACATTCTGTCATTTGTGCCCCGAAACTGAGCCACTTTTATCTGTCTGAGTTTGAATGCAGTTTGCTTGCATCCTGGTTTAATGTAATGTTGATGTAAGATGGGCAGTTTGTACATGTTGGGCCATCTGTGGCTTTATTTGGAGAGCTGCTCATGAAGTCAAGGGCTTGAGCTTCATTCCTGGAGGATGTGTCCTCGAGAAAGACACTTCACGCCTACACTTCCAAATGTTCTTCTCGATCAATTATTTTATAGAGGTGGTGGTGACAATTTCAATACAAGGCAGGTTTATTCAGTAAAATTGTTTTCTAAGAAGTTTGAGAAATATCTAAGGTCATCAAGATTCTCTTAAAAGTCTGTTCATTGTTTGATTTAAACAGATGTCATAAAATGCAGAATCTTGTAATTTTCTTTTCAAATACATTTAAGCTATTGTTTTGTCAAGTATGCACTGTTTTATGTGGAAACATTAATTAGTTTCAGAATGTATTTTTTTTAATCAAAATACATTAATCCTGGTCTATGTTTATCTGAGAGTCAATCTCTATGATTGTCAGTACATTTATTTTCTATATATGTTTGCTGTTTTAACTTATATTGAGTTAAAATTGCTGTTGTTTTTTTTCTTTATACATTGCTATTTTATTGTTTTTCTTTTAGGACATTTTGAATTTTAGTGATGTATAATGTGGATTGTGTTTTTATATGTGGACCCAAGGAAGAGTAGTTGCTTCTTTGTTAGTAGCTAATGGGGATCCAAATAATTAAACAAATAAATAAATTCCTCCCATTGCAGCCTCAGTGGCCTGTAAGTGGGAGTGAATTGGACTGGTTAATACTGGTGGACAATTTAAGTAGTTATGTCAACAATCAGGAAGCAAATGAGACTGAATGGGTGTGATAGCACAAATATGGCCTGCGGTATAATTTTGAACACCTCTGCCTTCTGTGTGTCATGATTTTTGTTTTTTTTTTAGTTATCATTTTTGCTGACTTCCCCCTACGAGAGCATAACGTTTTTGATTTTAAAAGTAGAAAGACAAAGTTGAAGGAATTGATAAAGGAATCAGTAAGCGAAATGACTAATGATATTGATTCCATGAGGGAGTTCAATCGATTCTCAACTGGAATTGGTTTTCGATTCTTATCCCATGTGGTACGTCTATCATGTTCCAGAGATAGATCATTGTTGGGGTTGTGGGAACCTAATGACTGACTAGAATGAAGGCTGATTGCTGAGGAGTGTACAGTGCATATGCAATAAATAAATAAGAATAATATCAACATCAGTAAATACTCAAAAACTGCACAAAAGAGAAAAAGACAGGAAACTTGTAGTGGTGGGCAGGTGGGTGGGTCTAGACCTGCGAGACCTATTGTACATGGCTGTGTTCTTACTGTTGGTTTAAAATATATTGGAGTGCCATCCCTGCTCTTTTATTAACAAGCATCTCCCTCCACACTCAACACTTTATGTATTGTAACCCTTTAAAATAAAGGACCTGTGGTGGACTCTTAATTATTCAGTGCTGTGACACATAAGGCATTTGAGTCTTCAAGCTCTTCAGGAAGTGTCTGCTGCCACAGAGAGGGAGGTTAATTAAGTCAAGGGGCCTCTAATTGATGGGGCAGACCACTCATGACTCTCTAAATCAACCAGCAGGTCCACACATGGAGACATCAGTTCAGGGGCCTTTGTATTGAGACAAAAAAGACAGGAGGTTCTCTCTCTGTGAATTTCAATTGACAAATAAGGCCCTGTACATCAAGCAACATTTAATTTTTGGTAAGACTTTTTACACAGTTTTTCATCATATTTAACAGAAAATGCAGAGAAGAGACGGCAGAAGAAGGGATACAGCAGCCTTGACCATAACCTCTCACTGGTTAGCTTTCTGCCATCACTGTAAGAATGAAGACTATCATGCCATCATGCAAAGTCACAAGCTAAAGGACCATGTTGACTCTTTAAAGTCAATAAATGAAGTCAATAAGTCGCAATGAGCAACTCTGAACAAGAATGAAGAAGTGTCACTCATTTACAAATCATTACAACCATACTTGACAGTAAAAGCTCCCGTTACAGTCTGTTTTACTTCCTCTAGTTCTCGCTTACAAACTGTTCTTCATCAGAATGAACGTTGTGTTCATAAAGATACGTTCAGTGGCTTGTTCATAAAGAAAGCTCCATGTTCTATTCAGGAAATTCAAGTAGAAAATGCATAAAATTGAACATGCGTTTGCAAAGGCTGAACTGGTTCTATTAGTACAAATGACAGCTGTGAGCTTGTAATCTGGGCTCTGCTCATTGTAAAGTGACTAATGGGAGTCAGCGAGTCCCAAATGAGGCGCTACATTGGTTTTGATCGAGTCAAGCTCTATTTCAGGTGACCTGATTATCTGCAGGCATCACAACAATGAATTCCTCTCCAATAATGAATGAGATTTTTTTCAGGCCACATTAGACATTTTGATCAATATTTAATAACAGACGTTTCTATGTAAACTCGAGGCTTTTGTTGCAGAGAGGAGACAAAACAAATATGGCACTGAGGGTTGCACTTTAGGTTAAATTATAGTTGCAAATATGATTTCGGCCTTTCAATCAATGAAAAATGTGTGTGGCAGGGCTGTCACAGTATAGGATGTTCACTTCATGATGGTCATAGACAAATCATATCATGATAATGATATTACTGTAATATTTATAGACATTTTATAAAAAAGTAATTTCTGGGTCAAATTAATCCACAGCCCTTTTCTTGTCTCTGCTTTGGCAAAGTGTTTCTAAAATGGTCAAGGAAGTGGAGACACTTTCTGCAACTATAACTGTATGAAAAAATGTACAAGAAAACAATAATAATGATTAAATAATGAAAAAAGCCAACCAAGTTATTGTGTGGGGTGGTATGTCCTGTATATAACAAAGGGCATTTTTGGTTTATTCATTCTTTCCATTATTTCACTTTTTCTCAGTGCAGCAATGCTATCACTGCAAAGCAAAAAGAGATTGTGTATCTAAAAATGCATTTTCAAGATCTAAGCCTCTTCTTACCCCAAAATAAAGCCCGTTATTTCACACACTAGTGCTTGTGTCAAAAAAAAAAAAATCACAGAGATTTTTCCATCAGTCTCTGATCTCAGTTATTTTCTGCTTTGTCAGTAACTGATCCAGTGGTTAATTCATTTCAGGAGTTTTGACAAGCTGTTGTTGAAAACAAACAATTTCCTTTTTCAGTTGTTTTCATTCTTTCAAAATAAAAGCAGTTTGCCCATAGTTACACATATTTGTTTGCCAGTCACCACAGCTTGTAGGATAAACAGTCCCCCAGTTATGAAGCTAACAGTCACACAGTATTACCATATGGCAAAACTCAAATCCTGATTTTAATTGTTTTTTTCCTCTAAAAGACAAAATTCTCCATAAGTCACAGAAATTACATAGAAAAAGTTTTGCCTTAATGTTATTGTATTTCCCAAATACACACTGACTTTTCCTCTTACAATTAAAGTACATGCTGTTCTTTTGTTAGTTGGAAGTAATAATACACTGGCATGGCATTCTCCTAATATTTAATTTAATCTAATTAAGGGTTACTTTAAAGGTAGGGTCTGCAGAATTTTCCGTTACTGTTTATAAACACAACATTCAAATGAAGCCCCTCCCCCTGAAATCCTCACTACCTGATGCAGGGGCCCACCCTCTCCGGCAGCAGATGGAGAACATGCCTCCCAAGCCCGATAGCCCTGCAGCCGGCTCTGAGCAGGAAAATGAATCCATAACCTACTTGTCCAACAGCATGACGGCTAACTCTGCGTCGCTTTTCATCCCGAGACGGTCCTTCAGAGCTCGGAAGCGGGTGAAAGCCAACCCGAGGTTCACTCTGGTTTTAGACCAAGCTTTGTCCTCTTGGCGTTTTGCTTCTGCCTGATTGTATCGTCTTTTTGTCCTTGTAGCGTCTGCCATCTTTGCCGGTGTTCTGTTGAAACACGCTACCTGTCGAGATGAGCTACCTAGCGCTACTGCGCATGTGCATGCATGCGCCAGTCGTTCTGCGCATGCGCCCTACATCTTCACTCTCTCTCTTGGTTAGGTTTAGGGTAAGGGTTGGGGTGAGGGTAGCTTTTTCGACGGGGAAGCCCAACAGAACACCGGTCTGAGTAGTGTTTTGTTAGTGCATTTCATAACACTCAAAGTCACTTGTGCACTGGGAGCGCTGTGATTGGCTGGGGTATCCCAGCCTACTCTCCGCCCAAAAGCGTCCCGAGACAACCAAAACATCCAAATACAGGCTGAGGAGGGGGGTGAGGGAACCCAAGTAAAGGGTATGAAAATGCAAAATATGGGCTCATTTCATGGTTAAAATGTTCTCAGAATTAGTCACAAGCAAACATACAAAGGATCAGGAAACAATTTCACTTCTGCCTAACTTGAAAATAAACTCTCTTTTCTTAAAGTCTGTAAATGTGACTTTGACAGTACTATTACTAAAAACACAGGGGTAAATCACATCAGGGCTGTCAGTTGTTAGAATTTGAGCAGATGTTGATGGAGTTGGATACACATGTTGGAGGGGCAGGTGAAATTACATGACGCAAACATCCGTATGTTGGCCAATATGACAGAGATCAGCCCTTTAGCAGGTGAGGATGTCACCTTATACTCGGTATTTGAATATTTGTTTGAACATGGGGGTAAAAATCCATGATCAAACTGTAAATATGCATTTGAATTGAAAATGTACTGCCTGGAATATCTGCCATTAATAGCATGCATGCTCAAAAACCTATCAAGTTTGATTTCTGGGGAAAAGTGACAGCCCTTTAGCAGGTAACATGGCATGTGGGCAGATGTTTCTGTTGTATCCGACAAATTAATGCAGGCAAGCTAGTGTATCCCACAGCTGATTCAAAATGGATTTGAATAGACAGAGAAAGCATCCTGTGATTTGTTTTCATCGTCTTATAAAGAAAAATGTGAAAAGTGCAGGAGTCTCACATTGTCTCTGAGAGATCAGAGACATGCTGTTTGTAAGGAAGTTCCAGTGACATTTAAAAAGGAAGCACTGCAAACAACAGTCTATCAACATCAAATCTTGCAGCTTAAAATGACGGGAAAACTGAAAACAGAAAGGTTACAGTGACACACATACTGCAGAAAGCACACGTCAGTACGCATTAGTGCAACATTTAATTTTTTCAGCCCTATGAGATGCAGTCCTTTTATATTTTTCAAACCACCCTGAGTTCCTAAACCTGGATTATTTATACCAATGCTTTTTGGTCTTAAGTTTGCCCCCTTTTTTTATAGTATTCAATTCCCAAAAGCACTCATAGTTTGAGGGATACTGGAAGCATTCCTTTTTGTCTTAGTTTCACATCTTATAGCTTTGATGAGAAATTTAGTTGTGCTAGAGCCTGCATTTAAGCATTAGTATCAGCCCTGACTTTTACAAGTGGTGCATCTCTCCTTATACCAAATGTAACTCACAGGTTGACAGTGAGCTGGCTTCTTGGTGGACCGTCTCAACTGGAATGAGGTGGCTTAATTCACTCACACATGAGGGTAAACTAAAGTTATTTTCAGCTGAATGAAACAACAAACTTAGTCCATTTAATTCATTAAAACTTCATGTGCATTTAGAGTTGAGTCAAGTTTGAGGACAGAACACATTGGGCCGTGTCGCCCTCGAACTTTTCAGCTAAAGAGTCTGGTTACTCTAAAGTTGTCAAAGTTAGTGTGCACTGCAGGCAAAGTTTGTACTCAAAAGAGACTGAGACACATTTATTTTACCATGAAATCCATGATGGGTCCTCTCTTTTTTGTATGAGTCTACTCTAAGTGCCAAAAGTTACATGATCCAAAATCTTAATGAATGAAAAACCTTAAAAAAACATCCCTCTCTGCATTCTGCAAACAGTGGAAATTGCTCATATGCACAAAAATAGCCTGAGCTCCTTCAGCTATATGATCATATGAGACTCTTTGTTTGTCTCCCTTTAGAGAACGCTGCAGCCCCAGTGGTTTCTTCAAACATATTAAAACAATATTTGCACTCAGTGCCAAAGCAATAAAGGGTATGTTTTCTCTTTGCCAAGAAATGTTTTGCAACCACAGATAATTATTTAGTTTTTGGTCAGCACCAAAATTTTAACACTTCTCAGTTTGCTGTGTATATTTTATGTAATGTTGTCTTGTACCTTTGAGTGTATGTAAGTATTTATTGTGATTGTCAATGATAGCATTTACATAGACTTGAGTTTCCTTTCAGCTTATAAGCCTCATCCCAGTTTTGTTCACATTCAGCATGTGGTGTTTATATACAGTAAAAAACACATTAGTATTTTGTCTTCAACATTCCTGTGAACATACAGTTTTAAAAGTGTATTCTTTTTTTGTTGTTTGTTTTGTAAACCCTTTTCTATGTTTCACATGTCTCCTTCATATGACAGCGTTCTATGCACAAGACAAAACCCAGTATGACATCCTTTCATTGTTTCATTGGCTCAGGCTGGCAAACTCAGTGCAAAGCGTTGACCACAGACAGAATGCAATGCTGCTATTAAAATATGGTGCTAAGCAACACTGAAATGATCACTTTATGGCAGACCGGCCAACCAATCACAGTAGACTGGGCCCTTGTGGGGAAGGGGGTCTTAAAGTAGTAGGACCTCGAACAGAGCATCTCAGACAGAGTGAGAATACAGCTGGATCAGGGTACTCAGTATGCCAAAACAAAAGGGTTTTTGAACTTTATTTCTTAACATATTCTAGCAGTTAACAAAACTGAATACATGAGCCATGTATTATAACTGTTTTACAGTAAACAATTTGCACCTTATATTGAATATTGATAATTTTTACTATTTTTTAAATATTTATTGTTTATTTAGGCCCTGATATTGATTTTTTATTGCCGTATTTGTAAGGTGATCTTGAGTGTCCCCATAAATAAAATCTTTCACCTTATACATAAAATGTTTACCGTTATTTTGAGTCATCAACTGGAGTCAAGACTTGACATTCATACAGTTGGATTCTTTCAACATTCAGCACTAGCACTATAACTTGTCACTCGTCAGCTGGTATTAATAAAGACACAAAAGTGCAGCAAGACTGTTAGTTTAAACTTTTGGATGCTTTTCACTCGAGGGTGCACTCACTAAATGACAGAGCTGATGATTCTGTTTTGAACTCAATGGCCTCAACAGGGAAAACAACATTAGTAACATGAGTCAGGCACAAACCTAAAGTCAGATTTTATATTTTGAATCTGCCACTGTTCCAAATATGTTGGTTATGCTTTTGAAAGATTACATAAATTAAGAGAAAACATCATACCTTAGACAGGCTGCTCTGGCCTGTGAAAGATTAAGTCTTGGAGGGTTGAATTTTACGGCGTAGAAGATCCAACCACTCCACCCACACATCCACACCTCACATATGAAACATCTCCAAATTCCCTGCTCCCTTTTACACACACTCAAACACACTGACGCACTTGCACACCGCCTTCCTTGAATATCGTTTTCAAACCTAAAAATAGTAAGATGCACACAATACTGTGCAGCTCTGAGGCAGTCACAGGTTGTGGGAGTATGTTATGTGATTTCAGGTGACATGTCAAAGATTACACTCAGAGTCTCGAACAACTTTTTCCCCCTCATGTAGACATGTACAGTATGTTGAATACAATCAAAGTTGTCATTTGAGCTGCAGGTGATCTCAAAGATGCTGAGGTCTATTTTTTTGGCTTGTTGGTGGTGTAAAAAAAACTCCAGGAAAAAAACAGCAGTTTTATATAAATAAAAAACCGATGCCAATACATCCTTTACTCATTTACACCTCTACTTGTGTATTAATCAGTCAATCAATATTTGTACAGCACCTATCCATAACAAATGTCACCTCAAAACACTTAACAATAGAGTAGGCCGAAGCCATACTCTTCATTTTATAGATATACATATATGCATATATACATATATTAAAATACACATATACACATGGAATACAATATACATTATAGTTTAATATGGAGAATGTATCTCTAATTCCTGCAGTACAAATATTGAAGCTTTAATGCCCTCATGGAGGGCAATGACAACTGTGCTGGTGCATAAATTGGAATCACGTTTCATAATGATGATCTTAATATATCTTAAAATAATCGCTATTATGACTTTTGCCATAATCGAGCAGCCCTTGTGCAATGTGTTGAAATGTGATATTGTTTTGCTGTGTGTCTGAAACCCTCTGTTGAAGCTCCTGCCTCTTGAGGTCCCCCCGTTTTTATTGGACGACCAGTCTGCTCTGTGGTAAATGGGCAGTTTTGTGATGTTCGGCACCATGTTGTCATCGACTCTGCATCCTATCTAGAGTCAATGCTCTGCACTGGGCTCGTCTTCCTAAACCACTGGGCTTGAAATGCTTATGAAACAATGGTAGGACTTTACACTGGTAGGTTTATCTCAGGGAAGTGGCCAGGGGAATAAATTATTTCAGGCAGCTACTGGCACTGTAAACATGGCAAGGGGGAGATGTCCCAATGCTGCGGACCATCTGACTTTTGCATAGTAGTGCTTTATGAAAACATTTTAAAGGGCTATTAAAACTCAAAAAGCATGATAAGGGCTCTCTAAAGGTAAGAAGAGACTCTACAGTTGAAAACTCTTGACTCCAAAAAGGCTAAGCAGGCAGGAGGTACAGTGAGGAACATGGAGGAAGGAGGTCACTGAGTGTGCTTTGCTGTCTGCTTGGTTTCTGTTTGGTGTAAGAAATGGCAGAGATGATGGACAAAGGAAGAGCAGAATATGCTGACTGGGTTACTTTATTGGAGTGCTTCAAAAGATAGCTTTCTATCATGATTACACCAAGACTCTTGACTTGGGGAGAAAGGAGGATTTAAGACTTTGTCGTAGGTGAGTTAGAAACTGTCACATTTGGCCAAAGTGTATTTGAAACCAACAAGAAAAATCTCTTCTCCTTGGTTTAATAAAATCATGAAAAAGAAACAGTATTTAGCTTAAGGTAAGCAGTATGAATGAGGCAATACACGAAGCCTATTGTTAAATGTGTACCTTGTGTTTTTGGTCATAATATTGGGTTTGGATTTGGTTCTGACAGTCAGGACCATGGAGTATTTTTTCCATTCCAATCTGAGATTACTGAGACTAGACTATCTGTACTTAAGACCAAAACTACAGCAATTTCAGTTCAATATTTCACTGAGAATTGTTTAATTCCTTGTAAACATTATAAAAGGGAGGGTGATGGAAGGGCAGAGTTAGGCTGGAGGATGGATGTGGTAGGGTATCGTGAGTGTCCATGAAAATGAAACCAGTTTTTCACTAAAAATATCATTTAACAGAAAGGTTCGGATGTATAGATTTTGGGTTATACGAACTGAGTGTGACCACACCAGGAGTGTAGAGCCAGTGAATCTGATAGAGGTGGATATGTGTAAGAGGTTATGTCAAAAGCTGCACTTAAATCAGGAAGTTAAGGTTTTAAGCAGATTGTTTGTGATATTAATCAGGGATATCTCAGTACAAACAGAAACCAAACTGGAGTTCTTCAAGCTGTTTATTTTTAGAAATGATGGTGTGGATTTCTGCTTCAACTTGTTTTTTTCTTTTTCTTTTTCCCACTGTGTTTGTTTTGTTCTATATTTTAAATATTTTGGAAAGACATAGAATCTTGAGTCTGGGTGTTATTGCAGTCATTTTGAAAGAGGACGCAACAGGACCTGAGGTAAGAGAGAAATGGATGATGTCAGTGATAGGAGGGGACAGAGGTGGTAGAAAACCTAACCAGGTGAGTAGATAAAGGAGAACAGAGCGACAGATGAATCACAAGTGGCAGGGTGACCAAACCTGAAGCAGCATGGTTTATAGTCAGCAACAGGGGTGAATATTGCCATTTTCAGTATCAACAAAAGATGGGTTCACAAGTGGAGTACATGCTAGGAGCACGTGCATTTGTTGGCTGCAGGATGGTTTTTACTTAGTAGAAAAACGTTTTTTTTTTGTTTGTTTCTTTCCCTTTACAATGACATTTGTGGTCATCACCTCCACAAAGGAAGTTATGTTTTTGCTGGAGTCTGTCTGTATGTCTGAAGCAGCATGGCTTAAAGTCAGTAACAGGGGTGAATATTGCCATTTTCAGTACCAACAAAAGAACATACAGGTGTTACACAAGTGGAGTACATGCTAGGAGCATGTGCATCTGTTGGCTCCAGGTTGGTATTTACAAAGGAGAACAACATTTTTTTTTGTTCTCTTTACATTGACATTTGTGTTCATCACCTCCACAAGGGAAGCTGAGCTTTTGCTGGAGTCTGTCTGTTTGTCTGTTAGCAGGATTACTTACAAAGTTCTAAACATATTTGATGAAATTTTCAGTGAATGTTGGTCATGGCACAAGAAAGAAGTGATGAGGTTTCAGTGGTGATCCGAATCCAGATGCAGATCGATACATTTTTTAAGAATTGTTAACATTAAGAGATCTGACAGTTTTACACATTTTTGACATAAACACAATAAATCAACAGATTTTAATTATATTTTAGGGGTGCATGATATTGGATTTTTTATGCTGATTTCCAATATGACAGTATTTCCAAACATATCATTGCTGATGCCGAAACCGAGATCTTTTGGCAAGATTGCAAACTATCTCCTTTACCAAAATTGACCTATAGCTCTCATTGTGACAGAGTAGTCCTGAAAGAAACTGCTGTGGACTTTAGGAAAACACAATTTCACCCTCTAGTAGAAGACACTGCTGTTTTTAAAATGTAAACGTTCAGTAATAAGATGAAGCATTGTGCTACATTAATACACTCTGTGGGTATTACAGTCAATATATGTGATAAATATTGCTAATATGTATGACCAAAATATTTTCTGTAAATATTAGCAGAAATGTTGATATCTCCTGATACCAATATTCCAATTTTTAGGCTAATATCTAATGATACCATGCCGATAATATCGTGGATCCTACAATATATGTATGGAATATTAGTCGTTGCACAAGAGAGAAGTTAACAGATTTTGGTGGTGATCCATATGCCCATATGGATCAAGGAACTTTTTCAAGGATTTGTTAACAGTGCAAGATATAACCATTTTCCACATTCTTGACAATAACTCACTCCACAGTGTTGGAAATGCCTAGGTAGAGATTTGAGCTCTTAGAGAACATCTAGTTAAACATGAGCTTTCAGTCAAGTTTTTGCATAGAATTTTGCAATTACAATACCCTTTTGCATTCACAATAAAAGCATGGTTGCAAAAATAGCTTATTTAGGATAAAAGCCAAACAAAGATGTTTGAATGATTAAAATTAAATAAAAATGTTTCAGGTAAAATTAAGTTAAGCTTACATAGTTTAAAACAATTTTAATTACAACACTGCACTGTATTTATTGCAGTTTTGACTGTCTTATTGAAAACAAATTCTTAATTATTACTTCTAATGAAAATCCTGCACTGTAACTTTTAAAATAAGAATTAAAAATTTTAATTGGAAAAATGTCCTCTACATTTCAGCTTTTGTTTAGGCTCACCATTTCTTCCATTTCTTTGCTTTGATTTCTTTGTTTGCGTGCATGCATGAGTGATTGTGTGTGTTGAATGTGGGTTACGGGGTGAGATTTTTTTTTTTTTTTAATTTTGTATCCCCTGATACTTATCTGCTTGTGTTCTTGAGTGTACAGCACTTCATGCTACAATTTCTTTTAATAAAGACTGCTTTATAAATAAAGTTTGATTGATTGATTTCGTTGTTTTTACCTTTTGTGGTCTCATTGATTCTTCTGAAACTGTTTTATACTGTTTTCTGATGTAATGTACAAATGAACTTGCCTAAAAATCTGGTTGCACCATAACCAGATACCAGCATAATTTATTATTAGACACAAGCTGTCAACATGAAAAAGTGTAGCTCTGATGCTCTTCAAGAAACAAAATCAGTAAACCTGCTTGACAATGTGTTTCTGTCAGTCTGTCTGGGACTTTGGTTTAGGCTATTTGTAGGAATACATAATACTATATGAACAGGGTTGTATCTGCAGATATGAAAAATTTGGCAGATATTTACAGCAATATTTTAGTTGTAAAATTTGCCCATATATATCCCATACGTTGGCTGTAATATTGGTAGAATGTACAAATGTACCACATGGTTTACTTAATCATCAATGAATTTCCACTTTTACAAATCAAAAATATAGTTTATCAAATAATAAAGTTAGGGGTTTTTTTTGCTTTAAATCTGTTTCTAACACAAATAGACTATCACCATGAATGGAAAAGGTCAGTTTTAGTTAAGACAAAGATATTGGCATCAATATCAGTCACTGTGCAAATGAGTTTGGAAATATATGCATATTCTATTTTATCAAAAATCCAACATTGTGCATCCCAAGCTTTTTTGCTGGAACTGACTGACTTGGTTAGGTGACCCTTAGAAGCATTTGTGGCATGTGTATATAACCACAGTCAAAGTGACAATAACCTTGTAGAATCCCACACCAGTATTGAGTAAAACTTAAATAAAAAAATCAGTGTCTGAGTTTAAGGTGATATTAACCTTTTAGTCTTTGTTTTTATTTCACCCCACACCAAATCTTTGTAGCTCATTTGAAAAATGTTAACACAGATTGTTTGTTTTTCTTCTGTCATGAAGGCAAAGGTTAGCAAGTAAACAGGCAAGTTAGCAACAGATACATTAATGGGGAGTATTTTTGTTCTTCTCTTTGGCAAAGTATCTGATTTATTCACTACTTTAAGTGTAAAGAAAACAAATCAATAATGCTCCTTAAAACGTGCCTTCTTGGATTTATTTTGAGCCATCATGATCAATACAGAAGATACTTAATGAAAGTAATAAAAGGTTTCTCACTTCAACAAACCCACAGAGAATGAACATTCAGATCTTTAGGCCCTTTCAAGTCTGTGCCTGTTAGCTCTTTATTTTGTTTTTCAAAAGCATAATAGATGTCTTGACTCACTTTCAGTACCTTGGATACCACCTTTCAACAGCAGGTGGCTGTTTTTGGTAAAATAATGATAAAAGAAAATGAAAAAGTTCTGAAGGGCCCCTATTTGGTACCTGCTTAGCAACAACAACCAAGAAACCTAAATGAGCAATTAATGGGTGAACAAAGTGGAGGATCTATAGCAGTGTTTCTCACAAATAAAGTGTTTCTCACAGTAGTAGAGGATCAAAATATGAGGTAAAAAAATGAATTTCTGAATTTTACAGTGTGGCCAATGTTGTTGCTCTAAAAGAATATTAATATTATTTATACTTGCCAGGTGTAAAGATGGAACACATACAGGGCTTTGGCCTGCGCACATTGACTCAACAAGTGCCCTCTTAAATTAAAGTGCAAGGTCTGTATTTATTTCTCTGTAAATTAACGAGGAAATGGTACATTTATATCAAGTACAGGTCGTCTTTCTACAGTACGAGGGCATCATCACTCTCACCTCAAATGCAGGAAATATGTCCTCAGCTGTCCTGTTGAGGATGAAAGCCAAAGCTCATGCTTGCAAGACTGAGCTTGTGGCGTGGGCCCTTGATGGTTTCATTGGGTCATCAAGTGGGTACCCTCCTTCATCAGTGTTTCATTGATTAACCCACAACATCTACAGAGGGCTTTGCAGCTGACCACAACATCCATAGGCAGACCCCTCACCCCCTTGGGCTTCACTATCACTACTATTTCCTGTCTACCTGTCACTTGCATTTTTTTTTAATTCAACCATTAAATGCAGTATGTTTTTCCTGTTTTGGAAATTTTGTATTTGTGGACCCGAAGTGATAAATCTGTAATTGATTATATTTCCCCCCATTTTTTAATATGAAACCTAGCAGGGATGTTTTGCAACCTCACTTTTTTACCCCTAGAGAAATGTCAACTTACTGTCATCCTACTGACCAATCAAAAGTGCCCAATGTCTTATTTTCTTGTCCTCTTGACTACAGCGTCCAATCAGAAGCAACCACAGGTCAAGACGAGACCAGAGTTATCTGTCATTTGCCCCAAAAATCAAACAGAAAGTTTGAGTAATGTTATGTTGCCCTTTTAACATTTTAGAAAAATCCGAAGTGACACAAACAACTTAATGGAGCAAAAAAGATCTGGAGGAAAATGTGTAAGCATGTCAATAGGCACAAATTTCTTTGTAAATGTATATTTTTCAAAATTTCTTCTAATAGCCAAGGCCTGAGAGAACCACACAGAGTGGTGCAGGGATGGCAATGTTTTGTTTTCCAATGTGGAATTTGGCATCACTCTGGCTCCCATGACTGCAAGCCTACTAAAAACCTATGAGATTTTTCCCTGTGTTTTGGGTCATTGCTAATGTTAAGCAAAGATGGAGCAAAGAAAAAAATATGAAATTTATATGTTCTACTCTTTGTGATAATCTTTACAAACAAAGCTACTTTCTATGATGTTTTAAGCTTCAGCTTAATTGGAAAGAGTGAAAAGCTATAAGTAAGCTACTATGGATATGAACCATACAATGGTTTGACATAGAAGCAGCTAAAATATTTCCAGTATTTAATGTCTTATTTTGAACTCTTGTTTGAGAGTTTCCTCATAATCGAGTGGCCTTATCGAGTTGGTCCTCGTGGCTGTGGCAATAGTGTGTGAATTATTGATTTTCAAAAAACAATCAGTAATATTTGCCATCGGCTTCCAGGCCAATAGTGTAGTCCTTGTTAGGAGGCCAGTTAGTAACCATCATTTCAAACTCACGATAATGTTTTAAGATTCAAAAGTGGGCAACATCAGATGCATTTTTCAATTTTGGACTGACTCCTGCACCACTCTATTAAGATCTAAAAAAAAGTGTCTTTATTATTGATCTGTGTGTGATTTGTAACAAGTTCTGGTCAATTTGTAGTTTCATCCCTATGGTCATTCTACTTATCTAAACAAATCTGATACCATATCATTTTAATTATTCTAATGTCCCAGGTTGTCCTGAAAAGAAATGATGCCTATAACTTGATTCGGCTTGAAGTTGAGATTTTACATGTATTATTACATGAAAATTCCAGGTGAACTGAAGGCTGCAAAAAATGGCCTGGAGCCACAAGGGTAATTTTTTTTTTGCCATGCCATTATTACAATTCAACCTCCTCTCTACTAAAGAGTTTCATCAAGTCGTTTAAATCCAGTTTAATAGTTATAGATGTAATCTATTCCATTCTCCTAATCCCATCATAAGCTTTGCATAATGAAAGGTCACTGATGGTTCATACAATCATCTTGCACACAACATATACCAGAACAGCAGCTTAAGCAAACTCCTGCTGGAGTGTGAAATTAAAACACAGACACAGTGTCACATGTCTGCACTATGAAATAACAACACCCATGTTTTGACAGGCTCTTACAGTGTCATAATCACATCCTTCTTCTGTATCTGCTTTCAGTGCAGTGCTGTTTGTTTGGAGCTGGGGCTAAAATAATTCATGCTAATAGAATTTCTATCAGTAAACAAATTGACACTTGTAAACATTGTCACCAGAAAGAAGAAAGTAATGTTCATATCTGCTTCTTTCACATGCTACCCTCCCCCCACCCCCCCCCCCCCCACTGCTGTAGCTATGGGTGCTTCCTTGAGCTAAAATGTTAAATTAAATCCTTTCAAAGGCCATCGCTAATTGGAGAAGACACTCTGAGTAACTTACTGATTTACTGGTAGCATCCTGCTTGTTAGATGGACTTCAACTGCAGGGCGAGAAATCAACATACACGGCTTTCATCTGCTTTCCATTTATTGATTCAAAGGGCAAAAGGCACAAATATCAGCAGCAGGGTAACTGCTCAATTTGGGCTTTTACAGCTGGTGCAATCAGTGAGCTGAAGTTTGAGACTGTTATTAAAACAGGCAACTCACAAGAGAGGAGATACTATTATTCAGCCGCTTTGTTATTGATGTGCAGGTCTGATTGGTTTCACAAGCAGGAAAGGTTACACAGTCACACGTTTTAGACACATGCAAATGGCAAAGCTAATCAGCTTGATTTTTTTCAGCCATTGACCGCTGACCTTCTCAAACACACATAAATAATCATTTTGGAAGAAGGAATTTAATACCAAGGTTCAGTTCTGAATTTCAAAACACTCTTGTCTGGGTCGCAGTTACTGAGAAAAATAAAAAAGGTTAAGTCTAAAAACATGGCAGTTTTGAGACAAATTGACCTTGAAAACATAGTTCCCTACTTCAGTTTTTCTTAAAATTTGTCATTTAACCAGGGTTGGTAGAAAATACCGCAACATATCAATGCCCTGACTTATGAGATACAATTATAGGGTTTCTGATGCTCTAATCCTGGGATGATATTTTTTTTGCATACGTATTTTGACCAAACTCTGATTAACTGGTAATGGACAAGACAGAATTCTAACTCAGTTGAGTGTTTCATAGGAGTATGACGATGGCGTATAGGGCTCAGTTTGTAAACTTAACTCTATTTTTGATGTTTATCTCTATCAAGAAAATTATGTTTTTGCTGCTGTACATCTGTCTGTTTGCTTGTTAGCAAGGTAACTCAAAAAGCTGAATGAATTGATTTGGTGATGATCTGAATACAGACGCTGACCCAGGAACTTTTTAAAGGATTTTTCAACATTGTGTGATAGGGCAATTTTCAACATTTTTGCTTACAGCTCAATTGGTCCTGAATGGATCTGATGAGGAATTTCTTGATTTCAGGGAATGTTGATTATGGCACAAGAGAGAAGCAATTAGATTATTGTGGTGATTTGTAGTGATTTTATCTTTGATGTAGAGGTTTTCATTGACATTGCATCCCTGTTGTTTTGTCCTTTATCATTATAAAGAATCAATTAAAAGGAGTTAAATTTGGTTTAAAATGTGATGTTTAACATGCTGCCTCTTTGGATGAAAAATGGAAAAGATCCTTCAAAGTTTTGAATGATGTTGTGGTTTCTGATTAAACTTGAATTTAGAGATTTCATCATTTACAGTCCATAATATTATCCAAAGATTCAGAGATCCAGAAAACCCTCTGCATGTAAGTGGAGAACCAACACTGGATGCCCCTTGCCTTTTGATCCCTCAAGCAGCACTACATTAAACCAACATCAGTCTGTAAAGGATAAACTAACCACGTGGGCTCAGGAACACTTTGGAAAACCACTGTCAGTTAACACAGTTCTTCACTACATCCACCAGTGCGGATTAAAACTCTACAATGCAAAGCAAAAGCCATACATCAACAACACACAGTGATACCGCCAGCTTCTCTGGGCTTGACCTCATCTGAGACTGATGCACAGTGGACTTCAAATTGTTTTTGGAAATCATGGACGTAGGGTCCTCTGGGCGAAAAAGGTAAACGGACCACCCATATTGTTACCAGTGCAAAGTTCAAAAGCCAACATATGTGATGGTATGGGGTGTATTAGTGCCCATGGCATGGGTAACTTGCATATCTGTGAGGGCATCATTAATGCTGAAAGTTACATTTAGGTTTCAGAGCAACATATGCTGCCACTCGTCCCTGCTTATTTCAGCAAGACAATTCCAAGGAACATTCTGCGTGTGTTACAACAGCGTGGCCTCGGAGTAAAAGAGTGTGGGTACTTGACTGGCCTGCCTGCAGTCCAGACCTGTCTCCGATTGAAAATGTGTGGTGCATTATGAAGCACAGAGGATGACAACAGAGATCCTAGAGTGTTGAGCAACTGGAGTCGTACATCAAGCAAGAACAGGAAAAAATTCCACCCACCTTCTTCAGTTTCCAAATGCTTATTGAGTGATGGCACACAGTGGTAAACATGCCCCTGTCCCAGATCTTTTGGATGTGTTGCAAATATAACATTCAGAATGAGTGGATACATGACAAAAACAACAATGTTTATCAGTTCAAAGAATAAATATCTCGTCTTTGACGTGTATTCAATTGAATATAGGTCAAAAAGGATTTGCAAATCATTTTATTCTGTTTTTATTTCTTTTTCACACAACATCCCAACCCAATTGTAATTGGGGTTTGTAGCACGTTGTATAATTAATCATTCATTGCGTTGTTTTGCCTGTTATGGAGTACCGCTTCATAGATGGTGTCGTACATCTAATCATATCTCAAATCATATGTTGTATCTTTTTGTATCTTATTCTCTCACATTGCATTGTGAATTGTGCTGTGATTCACACCCATGCTGTTGACCACTGTGAAAAGAAAAATGTGTTTGTGTATATTTTTTCTAAAACCTTCTCTGAGAGCTATTACAAAGCAACCAAGTCATATTTAAGATTAAAGAGAAGCCTGAAAAAGAGCAGAACAGCTTTGTCTCTCAGAGTGACAATCACAAGAGATAAAGCACAAAGATAATTGCACCACAGTGCATCCACATGCATGGTTTTTCATATTCCAATCAAGTCCCTATTTCCATTCATTTAGAGACTACTGGTGTTGCCTGTCTTAGATAACTTATAGGAAATCATCTCCTCCCTTCATGCTTCAGTGGGAACCTGCACACACATTTCTGCTTCAGCTGCCGCCCGCAACGGTTAGTCAGGGTCTGCTCAGACCTAATGCAGCTACAAGCTTTTGGCTATAAATTTACCACACCTCGAGACTGGGCTGATTGGAAGGTTGTATTCTTGATCTGGAGGTCACAACAGCCCATGGCACCTTCTAACATGAAAACATGTCCTCTACAGCAAATCCAAAAGCAGACATAGCTGTAGGTTCTAGCAACAGAATCAAAATATTATCCAGCGTATTTACAAACTTAGACACAACAGTTTTAATATATAGAACAGAAATTCTGTCACCAGGAGGCTCTTAATCAAAATAATACCAAGAGATGATTCGCAGAGACCAGACAGTAGGGGTGTGCACAGTTGGCAAGCTAGAAGGTTACAGTCAGACAACTAAATAGTCAGCTGCAGTCTTACAGGTCAGTTAATTGATTCTTAAAATATACAATTTCATCTATACAGACTTGATATCAAATCAAATGCTCTGTCTGAACTGTAACAAAGCTGCCTGCCCTTAAAAAAAAACACTGTAGCTCAATTTAATGTCCACCTTATGCTGTCGAAATGCCCTCAAAGGTAAACAAACAACACTGATTGAACTCTGTAGATCAAATGGATAGCACTGGCAAAACCTCATAAGAGAGCAGTTTGGCCGTATTTTTGTCTAAAAACTGGAGATGAAGTATGTTGGCTGTGCTCACATATATCCACATAACAAAGGCAGGGGGTCACCACAGTCGGCACAGAAATATGGATGTGAAGAACCAAAGGCCAGCAGTGCTAGTACTTCTAACGTTAGCATTAAGCAACACTCCACTCTTCAAACCAACTTGCCAGTGAGCCTCCATACATGCATACCAACATGTATAAACAATTTTCTTAGATCACTCAGAACTGGGAGGCAGCTTTGACAAGCTGAGCATGTCAAGAGACGACTGAGTTATCAGTAGCATTAGCTTGGCATTAGCTTTGCCGCTGTTGATTTTTACTGTTCCTGGGTAGTGCCAAGTGAGGTGAACTATAAGTCCACTCTGCTTCACTGTTGTGCATCACTTCTCACAAATTGGGTTTCATGTGTATCTCTTATGTCCCTTTTAAAGTCAAAAAATGAGTTCACACAACACACTGAGATACCAACAGCTTTCCTGTTGCCGTTCTCTCTCCTGTGCAGCCATATTTACTTACTAACTTCTACCTCTCCTCAGAATCAGAATCAGACTCCTACAACAGTTATTATATTTAAGCATTAAAATGATCATTTTAGTTAAAGATTTTTCTACATACTGGTATTTCAGAAACATAAAAAATGATTTTGGTAATTATTAATGCTGTTTATTTAGGGTAGCTGTGGCATGAACCTTATACTGGGTGGTGGCCTAATAAATTTGTTAAGCACTGTACACAGCTGAATCTGGTTCCTTTGGTTTTTCTTTCACTTCTACATACAAGTAAAATATACCAGCGGAAGTACTAAATAAAAAGCATGAAGCATGGCATGCAGCAACAATGCTGGGAGGCAGCATTTTTAGAATGAGGATAAAATAAATTTCATGCTCCATAAATAAAGGATATTAATATTAATCATGTTATAGATGTCAAAATACTTAAAAGTCTATAAAACTGGTCGAAGTGGGGGTTGGATTAAAGTAGAACAGATTCACTGCCATTGGAAATCACTGAAAAACTTTTCTGTGCACAACACCCGAAAAAGAGTGCAAGCCCACTGTTCCTAAATGCAGTTAAAGCAATTGATTTTGGGCATAACCTAGCAGAATTACTTATTTCTGCCTAAATTTCATTAAGTTACTATGGTTTTATTGTAAATGTATCTTATATTTTCACAACAGTAGATTGAAATCATTTATCTCTCTTTAATTTTAAAATGCATCTGACAACCTCCATTCAGTGTCACAGGACCCCTGAGGGTCCTGATCTCTGCCTAATAGAGTTTGTTTTTCATTGAATGAAGCAGCAGAAGTTGGCAAAGCCGAGAGCACACTACTTGACTTGGAAATGTCTTGTTTAGTCATATATTGTGAGGGTCAAGGGGGTGGAGAATGGAGCTACATAAGATGGGGATTATGGGCGATGGATTAGACAGCAGAGAAGGATTGTGATACTTAAAGTAAACAGCATAACACATTAATGAGACAGAAACACAGAACTGCATCTTCCAGCAGCATTTCCAGTGTCTTTAAAGGGATAGTTTGTGATTTCTGACATGGGGTTATATGAGGTACATGGCATAAGTCTGAACGTTAGCCACAATGTCAGAGTTCAGCCTCACATCTGTACAGAAAGAGCTGGCACAGAAGCTAGGGCTATACATAGCTGCAGATGGTGCCACAGATGTAGAATGATTAATTAATTTCAACAATTTGAAACAGTTATATCAGCAGCGTACTGATCAAAATATGGTCTGACTTGGATTTTTCAGAGTACACAAATATCACTACATCTCTTTGACTCTGGCTTGTATTGTAGGCTAATGCCTCATACAACCCCAATTCAAAAATCCCAAACAGTTGCTTAAAGTGTCACTTGTCATAACATCCACTGTTTCCACTGCAACATGAACATGACAAGTCTTGTCATGCCGGCCAATACAAAGACACAAAGACTATTTGAACTATACAAAGTAAGGATTTCTCTGGCTTTAAAAAAAATCTTTTTAAAATATATGAGGGGCTGTAAGTTCTTGACACCTTTCGATTAAAGTTTTAAGTAACCCAACAACTCATATGCTGTGGTTTATTTCTTCTAGGGGAACTATATAGACTGCAATTTTGAGGAGAGACTCAAAGGAAGAGGCAGAAAATCTTTAAGGTTCAATACCTCAAAAGAACAAAAAAATAATCAGCGCTGAGTGGAGATTGCAATCCAACTTCTGCAGCCACTTGTAAACTTTTCTACTTCAGTGTCAACTTCTCCAGAAGTTTATCTTACTTGTTCTGCTCCTTAGATGAACTTTTTTGTTTCTCCCTTGTGGTTGCTCTTTCCTGCTTATTTCTTTTCTCTCTTTTCCAAACAGAGTGCACCGCCTTGATCACTTCTACCTGACACAAAACACAGGCAACCATTAGCGCTCACTACTTTATTCTCCCCCTTTAATGCGCATGACTCCTCTCTGTTGCTTCGTTATTTCCCAAAGCAATGGAGGATCTGTCTCTCCCTCACCGGCCCTGGACTGAATACTGCAGAGCATTGCAATTTCATGCCCTCACGACAGATAAATCTTTCCGCTCGACTGGCCATGAATCTTCTGAGGCTGAGTGGCCACACAGTGTGCCACTGTTGCACCTGACGTTAGAGAAGCTGCACCCTTTGAAACTAAGGATGCACCTGCGTTACATGGAGGGCTCTTCTCTTTTTTTTGATTTAGGGTACAATATGAGAAAGAGAGCAATTCGAATCTTGAGGGAATCATACATCATCTGCTCATTATGCAGATTACTACAATCCTAGTCTAGTTCAGTTGTCTAAATCAGTGGTTGTCAAGCCTTAGAACTAGGGATGAATGATACTTGACAAAAATCAGATTTCAATTTTAAGTCCTAAAATATACAGTGCAGTTTTAAAGTAAATTGCATCAGAAAATTAAAGGTCTTTTTAAGTACATCAGTTAAAACATCAGTTGAAAAAAAGACTTTATGATGTAGATCTGATAATTTTCTCTGTGCTTGCAGGATCTCTCATTAAATATCTTGGTCTTGGCGACATGGTCATTTTAGCGTGTAATGTGCGAGTGTCCTAATGAACGCCTTTTGGTTAACTTCTCCACTGCTGACAACACTAATGAGTAGTTCTATGACATAAGCCTTGTAAATAAAAGTCTCCCCTCAGTCTCGTCAATAAGGGTTCTCCTCTATCTGTCTGTGGAGCCTGCCAGCTCTGCGCAGGGTCGCTGGACATGTGGCGAGTCTATTTTCAGCAGGAGCAGCTTCACCTCTGCATCAATCTCCGCTAAGCATATCGACCAAACACAGAAAAACAAGAGCTCAGACTTTCTTTGTCATTTCAATAAACAGAGGAAATAGAGGAAATAATGTCAATGCCGATGTCAGGCAGAAAATAAAACCTGTTATTCACATGTCGCTCTTCCTGTTATCTTTTGAGTTCACAATTAACCTTGTGAAGTTGTGGTTCTCTCAAAGTCTTAAGATCTTCTATTTCAAACTGCCAGGGCTCCACTCCACTGTGCAGCACTTAAAATATTGTTCCTGTGAGTGAGAGGATGCGATGTCAGTCAGAGCAAAGCCGCAGCATGGACGTGATGCTCTAAGGTTGGACTATATTGAAATTACAGAGGTTACCGTGGTCACTCTTTGAGCCAATTACTGGTGTATGTGACAGCAGCAGCTTTGCCTGTTAAGCTTGCAGTGTGAGATGGATTCACCTGATTTAATGTCTATAGTCAGGCAGATCCATCCTGCAAAGCTTTAACCACAAGCGATTGGTCTCGGTCTTCAGTGGCACTGACCAGTTGAAGTCCTTTGAGGAGAATGAGACAGGAGCTCAAGCCATGACGATAGCAAGGAGCAACTGCAAGCCTGTAAACAATGGCTTGACAACAAACCTTATTGAATGAAGAACAATACTGAAGACAGTTCTTAATATAGGAGATATTTTGCCCCTCTGCTAACAGATTTCAGCAAGAGTTTGATTTACAAAGTGGCTTGCATTTTTTACTGTACACCTCTGTTGAAGCGCCTGCCTACTACATCATCTGACTGACCTGTAATGAATGTGATTGAAACAAAATCACCCAATCACCTTCCTGTTATTGAATAAAAAAGAAAATACTCTAAGGCAGTGATTCTCAGCTGGTAGAATTGGATTTATTTACTGCAAACAAAAGTTAAAAAAAAGAGCAGACTTGTGAGCATTCTTGTAGGTGAGTGTGAGTCATTTTGATTTCTCATGGAGCTTTTTTTGTGTTGGCATACTGTGATATCCTGTACTATCTCAGGGTCAACGTGCAGCATATTTTTATGAAAAGAATTTGAGAAGTTTCTCTCGATTTCAGTTGCAGCTTGACATTAAGGGGTGATGGCGAGTCCCAAAGCCAAACTAGTTGAGCACCACTTCTCTAAGGCACTCTCTTTAAGAAATAAAGAATCCTTCATCAGGAAGTCAAGCCTTCTTCCTTCACGCACACATTTGCAGCCCATGAAAATAGATTCACAGCCCACTTTAGGGTCCAGAGCCACCAGGAGAGAACCTCTGATGTAAATAAACAGCAGATTCTCAAATTAAATGACATCCTCTTGCATCCATTAGAATAATGATCTTCTCTCTCAAACACATGTCCATGCTCTCAGCGGTTACAGTGAGGGAATATCTTTAACCTTCAAAGAGTGAACCTTTAGTTTCTTCTTGAGCTGCTTTCTTCCGCACCCCTCAATCATCAGATGCTATCCAGCTGAGCAGGCCATGACAATGGGCTGCCTATGGAGCCAGACACATGCAGAATATCAATGTGGTGTGACCGGGCTGAGCCGCGCTCCTACTCATCTCTCATTTCCCAAATGTGAGCCTGTGGAAAGAAGCTGCCCACCTCTCGCCTGATCAAGACATCCCAGAGCGAGGCTTTTTAAGTATTTCCTGCACACTGCAGAGCACGAGACGCAAACCTGTGGCTGCTGGGGCATGTATGAAAAAATGACATTATAGAAGCTTTAAAGAAGAAGCTATTTTGACCCTTTCATGTCCATAGTGGGAGTTTGTAATCTATGTTGCAGCCCTTTGAGTTCAAGCTGAACCAAGAACAAGTAAGTAGATTTCCTTGATTTAAGTTAAAGGCTGCAGCACGAGCTTCTCCATCAGTTTAAGTTGTCAGCCACGAGGGGGTTGCATATTTTCTCTATTATTTGCTTTACATAAAAAAATCTCTAAACTGATAGGTTAGAAGAAAAAAAACCACTAGCATGTCTCCACACACAGCCTGCACTCATCCATTTTAATAAATCCCTAATTATGAGGAATTATGATAATTGAATGCTTATTTGTCTAATATTCCAATCTTGGAGACCCTTGTGCTGAACTGAGATCCATGATGGACTGTTTTATTTCTCCACAGGGTAAACTTCATGTCCATTTAATAAACATCCGCCTCACAGTGTTTGATAAGGGCAGAACATTTTAAAAAAATAAAATGCAAGGTAATTTATCAAATTTTCGGAAATCTCTCTCCTCAAAGAATTCTGATTGTTCCAAACATTATCTGACCATTAAGGCAAGGCAAGGCAAGTTTATTTGTAGAGCACAATTCGTACACAAGGTAATTCAAAGTGCTTTATTAACAAGTGTTGTAGTGCTGTTTCCTAACAGCAAGAAGGTTGCTGGCTTAACGCCCCCATCAAATGGGGCCTTTTATGAGGAGTTTACATGTACTCCCTGTGCATTTGTGGATTTTCCATAGATACCCTGGTTCCCTCCCACAGATCAGTAATATGTTTTTGGTTAATTAATGGCTCAAAATGGCCCTTAGCTGTGAATGTATGTAGATGGTGGTCTATCTACATATGTCAGCCCTGTGATTGGCTGGCAAACAGTCCAAAGTATATCCCACCCTAATGTTAGCTGAGGTAGGCTCAAGCCCACCATGACCCTAAGGGCATAAGCGTTATCGACAATGGATGGGTGAATGGATGGAACAAGTGTATCAGATAAACCTTTGCAAGGTGGATCTCCCTGATGGAAGAAGCGCAATCAGGTGAATCTAGTTGTTCTATGAGGTGCCATTTTTTTTATTGTGTTATATGTAAAGTTGTTGTTTCTCAAGTAACTCAAGAAATAAAGCAACCTAATCCAAAAACTACTTTGCACACAGAAACAACCTGTAAAATACCACAAACTTTGTTTAGATTTGGGTTTTACCTTTTTAACAACAGACTGCTTTTATCACCAAAGACCAGTCGTTTTTTAAATCCCCTTTTCTAATAAAATTGTTTTCTTCACTGAATGAGAAATTTGTCATGATTATTGTAATAATAGTTTTTTTTTATTTTTGCTGGTTTCACATTTGTCACATTTATATGCAAGATACTTGTTTGGCCTGAAAAAGGTAGATTTTGGTAGATAGTTTTTGACAAGGTACAACACATACTTATACTTTATAAGCCATAAAAAGTAGTATTCTCCAATTTGTTAACCATTGCTTCTACCCACAGGAGCATAAACAAGATTAGATTTAAAAGAAAATAAGAGTACACAACTAAAAATGAAAGTAAAATACTGCAAATGTCAATCAAGTCTAATTTACACAACGCAAAAGTAATGCATGGACGGATGTGTTCCTCACATGTCTGACACACAGTGTTGGTATTACAGACTTCCTGTAGGAGGCAAAACTTATATATTCTCTTCTTAATGAACGCCTAGCTTCAGGAGTTGAAGCCCACAGGGGTTGAAGACAAGACTGATCCCCCTGAACAGCTTAGTAAAAGCCATGCAGAGGACGCTGTGTCAGAGAGATGCTAATACAACCTCTGACTGTGTTGCCCAGTAGTAATCTGTCACTGTGTTCACTTGGACTTGAGCATCCCGATTATGATCAGGCTCTTTTGAGTATCGTGGGTTTGTGTTTGTGTATGCAAATGCAGTATCCCAGTTTCAGGAATCAGATTAACAGAGTAACTAGGTTTAGTTACTTAAAGAACACCAATAGAAACCTGGATACGCTGACATGTCTATGCCTTATCCTGGTTTTTGACAGCTTTCTGCAACAGTCTGCAAACCTCACGGGCACCTATACAAAGCAGATGAAGTGATCAGCAAACAAAATACTGTGAACATTGTCATGCATACAAGAAACCTAACATGTAGTAAATGCCATATCTTCGATATGATCAGAATCTGGACAGTGCCCATAACAAGGATTCTCAAGTTCATGTGAACACAGTCGGTGGCCTAATCGGTAGTTCACTCCACCATCAATCAAAGGGTCAAGGGCTCTAATACTGATGGACAACTTATAGAAACTTGAACCATCAGCGAGTAAATGTGAGTGTGAATGGGTGTTAATGAAAAGGAGTGACCTGCAGAGTAAAAGTGCATAAAGACAAACAAAGTGCTTTATAAGCCCAAGTCTATTTACTATGTACAGTCAGTGATTGCCCTACAGAGAAATATCAGTTCATTGTGGAAAAAAGAAACTCAAAAGCAACTTTAAATCAAAAATGGTAGTTAAAGCAACAGTCTAAAACTGTAATAGTAGTGCTTCTCTTCACAAACACCACATGGAATTGGACATTTTTACTGTACACAAAAGTAGACAAAGAGCAGACTTGTGAGCATTGTTGTAGATGAGTGTGAGTCTGTTAAGGTGTGTGATTGTGTGTCTGTGTGGGTGTAACTCGACAAGGAATCTGTGACTTGTAACCATGATTTGATATGCCTGGACAAAAAGAACGGCAGGCTATATCAGCATTTAGGTGGGGTGCAGCTTCAAAAGAATATGAGCAAAACACAATTCTCAATTTTTAAATCTGAGAAAATATTTTTTGTTGTTGTCTGTAGCTGTTCTTGTCATTTTGACCCTTTAACAACAGGAGGGTCCAGCAAGGCAAGTTAATGTCAAACCTATTTCAGTATTTTTTGCATTTTTAAACATAACTTCAACAGCTCAAGCCTGATAGGTCTATGAACTCAGAAACTGCTCTTTAGAGGCCATTTTTTTCATTAATATAGTAATTCTTGTCAACAGTCATTAATGGTCCTATGTCCTGATGTGTTCAATTGTTTACATCATGTCTTAGGGGTTTTCTTTAACCAAGGATTTGATTTAAGTTGGATAAAAAATGACAACTTTTGTCTCTATAGTGGCTCATATGCAGCTCTTTTTCCCTCCTCTTAGGAAACACTTGGATCTGAGGGAGCAGGGAGGGGACTGCAGGCTATGATGAAAGCCTGCTGATTGGGTGAACAAACACCTGATTGGGGGGAGGGGGTTACAGGCAGTGAAGAGGACTTTAAATCAAATTTAAAGAAAACTGATTTTGCAGGACATTGGACCTTTAATAGGCTGAGGACAAGCAACAAAAACAAGGTAAGAGTTTTATTTTTTCTTGATAAGAAGCACAGCACACTTATAAATACACTGCTGTGTCTTATGGAGTCCCACTTGATAGAGAAATACAAGTCTGTAACAACCTAAAAAAAAATGAGAATGTGCAATTCAGGTTGGTTTTCTATAACCCTCAAGAAAGAAATGCCATACACTGGTAGAGATGATATAAGAGAAAGTTCTCTATAAACTGAGAGATGTTCGTTAAAATACAAGGTATGGATACTTAAAACAAGACTAATACTGTAACACATTTCCATTGAACATTTACTGTCTTTCCATCAATCTCCTCTCAATCTGCATCAATTCACCGCAGCATTCAGGTCTTCAGCTGATCAAAGCAGTGCAGCAGGTCTTCATCTGACAGTTGTCTAAGAACCTCTATCGTTTTCTCCCTAACTTCTGATACAGACTCAAAACATGTTCCTTTGAACAGAGTTAAGCTAAGGAAAAGGAAAAGCAACAGCGGTAAATCAGGTGAACAGGCAGTTTGATAGAGCGCTGATTTGTTTTTGGGTTGGATATTGCTTTACTGAGAGCGCAGTGTAAGCTGGAGAATTGTCATGATGAAGAATGAAACCAGTTTTTCACAATTGTGGTCTCTTTCTTTGGACTTTTCCCAAAGTTTTTCTAGAACCTGTTTGTAATAGTGTAGTAAGTGTAATATTTTTTGCTGTCATTTTGTATAATTGCATATTACGCTGATGGCTAGATCTCAGTTCAAAGCATGAGACAGATGCTGAGGGAAAAAAGTGAGTTTCTGTCCCATCAGTGTTCCATGTGCCCTCTTCGTCAACTCAAGCTGTGCTGCATTATGTCAGACTTAGAAAAAAAAAAAAAAAAATTCATTAAAGCGGATGTGAGCAACATGTTCCACCATGATTCATTACTGCTGAGACAAAAAAGGGCTGTGTCACATCTGCAGCATCTCCCTCTTATATATCTTGTGACATGAGCTTGTCACCTCGGGCTTGGGGAGAGCTAAAAATGAGTCCACTTGTCCCAGTCTATCCAAATCACATGTGTCACTGAAATAGTGGCACTCTGTGAGGAAAGGGGGGAAGAAAACTCACACTGAATCATCCCCTACACTTCGGATGAGAGTGGGTCGCAGAGAAACACAACTACTGCACGAATCCCTGGAGTATTGATCGGCTCTGAATGGATGCACATTCTGCAAATTACACGGAGCGTCATGCGTATGGAGCGCTGTTTCTTAGGCT
The DNA here is from genome assembly GCA_037902135.1 of Cetoscarus ocellatus. Lineage (NCBI taxonomy): Eukaryota > Metazoa > Chordata > Actinopteri > Labriformes > Labridae > Cetoscarus > Cetoscarus ocellatus. Next base: position 30,011 of record JBAMNC010000025.1, on the reverse strand, counting down.
GGCATGTTAAGCGTGAGAGATGTCGGGCACGTTCCCTGGATGAAGCAGCACAACGTGCAAAACAAGGGACAACCCGACAGTGATGGAAAGTGTCAAATATGTGCAGTTATCTTTACGCTTTGCAAAGGATCACAGGGTTGCACCTGCGCGTAAAAGGCACAAATATGGGATTTTATTCCCCAAAATCCAGATGCTGCACTCAGTGTTTGGCACCCCAACTTCACATTATTCAGCTATCCACAAAGTCAACACAAAACCAGCTTTTAAGAACAAAAGTAAGACTATCTTACCTTACAGGCGCACCCGCTGTATCCCAAGTGCACCAAAGGTCATTGCGCAAATATTCACAGGACAAAATGCAGGAGTGGTGAGAAGTAGGTTAGAGCTCACAATACCTAATCCTCTTCTTAGTGTCCTTCAGTCGTCGTCAACCCCCCTAATCCTCAAAGCGAGAGGGGTCTGAGGCTTCAGCGCTCCCCTTATAATCTCCCCGCAGCCAGTTTTTGCGCGTGAGGCTCACTTTCTCCTGCGCAAGCCGGTCTGAGTCAAAGTTATCCGCGTTAGGCACAAAAACGTCCCCCGGTGTGAAAGTGGGAGAGGTCGGCTCAATCATTACCCGTGAATCCTGCTGTCACCTATGCCTGACAGGTGGCGGTGAGTCCAACCACCCACGGAAACATTCACACATCTTCTTCTTCTTCTTCTTTTACAGCACGGGATGTGGAGACAGCCAAAGCCATAAACGATTCTCCGGGCACATTAACCCATTACATGTGTTGATTCTCCCCTCCAACTACCTGTTTTCTTGCGCTCTGGCGCCACCCAAAGTCCTGCAGGAGAGTTTAATCCACACACAGACAGAAAGGCAAGGATTCCCAAATGTCTTCTTGCCCAGCTCCTAATAATCAGATTAAGGCCAACTGATCAAAAATATGATTTAGAGGCGCACTTTCGGAGGTTATTCTTGTTGACTGATATTCTTTGCGGCGGAATTCGGCATGTGGTTTCATTCTTATTCCACTTAGAGCATCAAATGAATTAAATATCAGTGAATTGGAACTAATCCAAATCCTCCCGGAGCTCCACTGAACGCCCTGCATGAATATCCTCCTGGATAATGTTGTGAATCCACTGGCAGATGTTTCAGACTGCTACTCTCCATTTTCCAAACTTCCTGCATCAGCTGGCATGCCACGCCCACCTCTGCATGCGCACGCAATTCTCTGGTTTCCATGCATTAAGTAATTTCTCTTATTTGTCCCTCAAACAGATACATGCCAACTCGCAGTCATCAAGCGGTCTTTTGATGATTTGTTGATGATCTGGTCAACGATCCCTGTATTTGGGGGCTTGAACATGAATGGATGACAACATTACTTTGTAAAAATATTTTTAAAAGGTAGGTTCTCCAAGAAATCCCCCGAAAATGTTTTGGGGGAAAAGTTACACCAAAAGAAAAACAGTTAAAGATTGTCACTTAAAAATCCTCAACAACATTTGATGGACACAGTACTTAAACCAGTGATCATCAACTGGCAGCCCAGGAGCCACATGAGGCCCTCCACTAATTCCAATCTGGCCCCCAGGATATTATCAGATTCAGAAAATCTGGGGAGGGATTTTTTTTTTTCTTCTGTTTAAAGGCTTTTTTTTTTTTGCTGCTAAATCTTTTTGTCTATTAATACAACTCCCAAAAGCAAGTAGTACTTAAACACTTTTATCAGTTAACTGTGCTGGCCTTATCACCATCAACAGACATCCAACCGGGGTCAACCAACACATCAGAGTCAAACCCAGAAAGGAAAACATGAATGAGCTATAGACTTAGAGAATGTGCAATAATTTTTATGTCATGTTTGAGTTACGTTACGTTACTTTGAAGTTATGTTACTTGTGGTTCTCTTTTTCAGTGTAGTTTAGATTCATGTGCTTTTAGCTCTTCCTCCACAGGGGAAAATTTATTCAGGAACAATAGATTGAAATTAGCTAATGGCTATAATCTGGCTTGTTTACTTTTGCTTGATGGTGGCGTACATGAACCTGCACTGCCCCCCTCTCAAATAGACCAATTAAATTAAAAAATGACAGCCCCAGACAGAAAAAGCCAAGACAATGAAACTGCCCGACTGGGCTGGCAGCAGTACGGGGCAGTTTGCCGACCAAAATAATCCTATTATTTCAATCTATTTGAAAATCAAGTCCCTGTAGTGTATGCCAGGAAAAAAATGGCCCTTGTACAAATGTAGTTAGAGATCACTGACCAGTGCTTAATAAAAAAAAGTGAATAAATGAATGAGTCATTGACTGAATACATAAACTGTAACAAAATGATAATTCTTGTCAAAGTTCTCAAAACAGGAAGCAAAAGAGGTCAAAAAGTTCTGTATCTCCTCTCTCTGGTTGCTGAAAGAAGCCCAGTGAGGTCCAAATTCCTACTCACCCAAGACCGAGGCAAGTCAAAGGGGTGAAGCTCATGATGAGCGTCAGTTTTATCCCCCTACATGTTGAGATGTAAAGTTATTGTTATCATAATGTTAGCTTTTGAACACTAGAATGAGTATGTACAGTGGTAAACCAATTTATTACATCACCTGTTATAAAAACAAGAAAACATAAATATTTCAGAAACCTTTTAAAAACTTGTTTAGAACTGAAAATGTTGAGCCCAACATCTTGGGAAGTCCGATATCAATCAAACATAACATTCAACCCCTTAAACTTATGTTTCTGTTCAGAAATGCAGTATATATCTTTAATTTGACATTTAATCAGGAAAAAATAATGTACACTAACATTTATTCTGTTTTTTCTAAAACAGTAAATAATAATTATATTTGACTTTAATTATTTTTGTTTTTAAGTGTGATATAACCTCTAGTTCTTGTATCGTTCCCTCTTGTTTCACTTCCTCTCCTCCTTGGTCCTCTGTGTTTCCTGCCCTCGTTTTCCTGATTGTGTCCACCTGTGTCTGTCTGTCTGTGTGTTTCTGCTCTTTGTCAGTCCGTATGTAACCTGTATGTTTTTCTGTGGCTCCTCGTGATTTCTTCCCTGCCATGTTCTCAGCTTTCTCTGCTTTTTTCTGGTAATCACTTTTCTAAGTTCCTTAGAGTTTTTTGTTTTTGGATTTTTTTGTTTAGGAGCTCGGGTTTGTTTTTGATCACAGTCTTTGTTTCATAAAGACTTATATATATATATATATATATATATATATATATATATATATATATATATATATATATATATATATATATATATATATATATATATATATATATATATATATATATATACACATATACATATATATACATACATATATATATACATATATATATATATATATATATATATATGTATAGTAGTTATTCAATAATATGTCATTGTATCACTTCAGTTTAAAGTGAACATTCAGACATCCATAAGGTCATGTATTCAAGTTGTAAAAATGTAAATTTAAAGAAATAAAAGTGATTTATTGTATGACAGTGGATGTAATACATAATTTAACATAGTTTGGTATCTTGAAAAGTTGTTCCACATGTAGAAAAATATACCTCAAAAAAGCAAAATATTCAGTTTTGGGCAAGTTACTCTGAACTTTTATGATAATCACTAATTTTCTCTTTTCATAAGAATGATCAACAACAGGTTTCAATGGACTCAAAATCAAAATACTGACAATACTCTGAGCTGTTGAAAGTGCAGCTTCTGCTGCAAATTTAGAAGACTTAACATTTTTGTTTTGTTAGAACTATGGAGTTATTTTCTGGATGAAGTCAAATCCCTTGGATCTGCTCTCCATTGAAAGAGTTGGTGTCAAAACAAGTGTAAAAAAGATGTCAGCAAATCAAATCCATAGATGTCACTGTAGGATCTTTAACTCTGAGCCTATGAGAGTCAACCCTCCCACTCATCCCCCATTGTTGTACTTGCAGATGCAACAGTCCCACATCATGAAAATTACATTGCAAAATAGCAAATGTTTTTTTTTTCTCAATATGAATGCTCTAACCAACCATGGTAACTTTATTTCAGCTAATTTTCCCATTAATATAAGTAAATAAATACAGCACTCTTTACACTTTGCAGCATTAATATAACACTTCATTAGTTAAAATATACTCTGAGAAAGTGCATTCCTAACACTACATACTGTTGATCAGAAGTCACCCTATTAAGTATAACAAAGTTTAACATCTGAACACCAAAAACAGTCAAAAAACACTTCATGAGCGTAAAAGTGCCAACTCTTCAAAAAGAGTGAAAACAACACTTTGTGGCCTGGACCAATTTAGACTCTTAAACAGTGCCAACATTAATTCTGATAGTGTCATTTTGTCTATGCAGATTTTGTTATGTACTTTGTTCCTGTCATGCTGTGTTGACCTTTTAGTCACTCTCTCCAAGTACACATCAATATTTCAGCAGCCCATCTGACAAAGTATCTTAACATCAGTGTTATCAGTAACTGTAATATTTCTTCTTAGAAACTTTCATCCTCAACTCTACAAGATAGTCAGAGAAGTGCCAAGTTTATATCACAAGTAAATGTATTACATGTCATTATTGCTCCATAACTCTGTGGATAATAACTAATTCACATATTTAGATACTTAATATTTGAAGTGAAGCTTTATTTATCAGTCCATATATGTATAAATAGCGGTAATTATGCATAACAAATTAATTTCAATTAGAAATTATGATTTGAACTCAAACAACTGCATCATAACGAAGCAGACATTAAAAATACATTTGTCTCCCACACATTTCTGTTTGATGACTGTTTGATAAGCAAAGGATATTCATGCATATACGACGGTGAACAGAAACAGAGTAACAACCTATAAATGAATGCAGGGGAAAAGCAGTTGTTCATTAAGTCAACCAATTTAGATACTATATATCTATAGTCCACTGTCTGTTGTTGTGCATCCTGACAGTAAAGGGAGATTTAATTTCACTGTAAACACAAAAACGGCAAAGTGCCTTTTGTAACTGCAAGCACAATATAATTGCATCATGTTTGCATCAACTTGCTGCCTTTGTAAAAAGAAAATGTTTTAATGTGCTGTGTTTGCAAGGCTGACAATTTAAATAATAACACCCCATCACGTAGGACTGAGAAGATCTACTGTGGCTTTTTTCTTATTTGTTTCAGTTATTACTGTAAATCTCTGCAAGCAGACTGAAAACACCCTCAGTGTCAAGTGCATTAGATGTAAGTGCTGAATCTGCACACAAGTATAAAGTGGTGATATGTGAAGTCTTCTTTGATTTTATCCAGCACTGATCGGTGTGAGCCCTCATCTGAATACTGTGAACTCTAGACCCGTGAATGCAAATAATCTACATTTATCAGCATATTCTTTCTATTTTTCCGCATCTATTTGCTTAAAGGAGGATTAGGTATAAATCTAAACCTAATTCTGGTATGAAATAGCATACAAAGATAGGCTTAAGTGTAAGGCCACAGACAACAATGGTAATTTAAAAAGCAGATCAAACCATTTTAGCATTCTTGTGTAAAGCTACTTAGATTTTATGATTCAGAGCTAGTCTTTGAGAGACCTTGTCAGACCCTGCTTGCTTAATATATCTTCACAGAAGTCTAATCTTATATGCAGACTGTTATCAGCTCCAGCCACAAAATAACTTGCTGAGAGGCACACAATTTGGGTTATTTGTTTTGGATAAAGATTATCTTTCTTTTTTTTTTTCAGAATAAAAAATATTAGTGTGTGTAAGTAGTTGCTCTCTTCTAGAACCTGCAATGGAAACAATATTACAACTGAAAAGAAGATAACCATGACTGTGGTAGGCACAGAAACCTGTTAATCTGTCTGTAATTTGTTCATTAAGATACAAAAGTCAGTTGTCAGCGTGATTTCATTACTGATGAAATCAACAGCCCTTCTGTGAAGTTCTTAAAAAACAAATCCATCAGTGTTTTCTGGTTATGTAAAGCACACTCTTCCTTGAGGAAAGCCTGGGTTTGTCTTGGGAACTGGCACAACAATGAGTCATTATCAAAGCCACACAAAAACAGTTGTACTAGTTTAAGATTAAATCATACATAATTGTTTGTTTTTCTCCAAAAACAACAGAAAACACTAACTCGTTTATTTATTTATTTTTTTGAAAAAAATCAAAGAAACACCATCTTTTCAAAGTGTTCTAAAAATTTTGACCAAAGCAGTTTACAAAGTTTTCATTACTTTTGAAATTTTAATAAATTGAAAATATATTCATTAATAATTTCTAGGGATGCACAATATCACTGGCATGATACTGGTATTGGCAGATAATTGCTTCAAAATCTATATATTGTATTTACTGCCAATATTTTAGCCTTATGTGTTGGTATTAAGTTTGAAATGTGTCTGCAAATTGATTCAAATTAAAGTTAAAACTACAAATAGGGGCTGTTTTATTTTTTTGTCAGAAGATTTGTAAAGAGCAGATTTGTTATCATAACTTTTAAAATGACAAATTAAGCTCGAGTTTGCTGTTGGTGTGACTGATACTTTTTTCATTTCATGTAGGTGTAGTAAAAACAAAACTCATTATTTCTATACATTAGAATCAATATTGGTATGAGTTGAAATAGGTTTTAAAATAAACACCATCAATTGTGCACAGAAAATCATGTAAGACTATAAAGTTATTACAACATACATCAAGGCCATCTTGTTAGAGTAAAGACATGGTGTGCCTTGAGATTTTGGCTTGGTTTTAGGTGTGCCTTTGGCAAAATAAAGTTTGGAAATTATTGACATAGAGTGCCCAGTAGTGGGTGACTGAACTGTTTTCAGCGTGTTGTAAATAAGCTTCTGAAAGCAAAGAGTCCTCTATGTATGGTCGCCTGGTACCCCACTTTGTTTTGATGTCTGAATTCTGGTTGTCTCAAGATCCTAAATTAATACCTCTGCCAAGGAGGTTATGCTTTGCCAGCACTTGTTGGTTAGTTTGTCTACAGGGTAACTCACCCTGACAGTGCTGGAAATGCCCAGGCAGAGGTTTATGCTCTAGGAACACTTCTTGTTTACAATGTTTTTATCTTAGGATAAAATGTATCTTAGGATAGAAAATAGGGATTATGAACGAGTATTTAAACATTTCTGATTCCAGAAGTGGATCATCTGTAATTTCAAAAGTACATTCAAGGAGCCAAAGAATGGAAGACAAGGCCGCAGGTCAAGGCTTTAGTTTGTTTTATTTTTCTCAAAAAAGAAGAACAGAAATAGAAATGATGAAAAACAACACGATCAGCTCCATGGCCCTCAGCACACCGTGACTGGCTTGACCCCGACCTGTTCTCATTTGTTACAAAACATCATTACTGTATTTCTCTTGAGCTGTAATAAAGGACAGAGGAAGAAAAAAAACATATTTAGAAAATATGTAACTTAATTTAAAAACTTTATTGTGTATTTTTGTTTATATGAAAAAGAAGAAAAACAAAATATACAAATCAAAACTCTAAGGCTTTCCCATTCATAACACTGAAATCAAACCTTTCACTAACTTCTGAAACAACCTCTACTGAAAAAAAAAACTTTTATGGTTTCACAATCTTACACAAACTGATTTTATGTATTACTTATAGAAAGAAAATAATTAGTTGATAATATTTCACATGTTTATCTTGCCATTAAGACATTTAAGGATAAGATGAAGGGTCAGACAATCATAAACTTCAAACGTACTGTGTGTATAGCGGCCTTGACTTTACCTCTCAGATTATAATCCATGCAAGCATTGGGTAAAATAAGCATATTTATATTCCCAAAACACAAAGTCTCTGAGCTAATGTCATTGTTGGAGACGTGAAGGAGCACTGTCATATAAAAAGGTCTGCTCTGAACTTTTATCTTGTGTTCTGCATCTGTGAAACCTTGCAGATTTGATTCAACAAGAGTGTATGTGGCTGAGAAACCCTTGAGCACGAACGCTTTATAGAGTGTGACAGCATGATTGAAAACGTCCCGACAAAGACCAGCTCGTTGTTCTACCTCGTCCCAAAGATTTGTGAATTTCAGGTGGGAGTGTTATTAGGGATTAAAAGCCTTATTTGAATCAGAGACTGGCATTAAAACGGCTTATGCCTCCCTACACAAACTAAATGACTAAGCTCAACCCCAGTATTGAATGTAATTAATCACTGGGTGGAAGCTGAGAAACATTATTATGCAACACAGGCTACATCTCATGAAAATGGTCCTTGAGGTGCCCTTTATCGATTTTCAGGTAGGTTAGAATCGTTCGTCCATAAACACTAAGCTTAATCATCATAACTCAATCTGTTTGGTCCAATCGACGGCAGCCAACTACTGCAGGCAGATTTTGAATCTAATTAAAATCCATTTGTGGTTGTCAGACAGATCCATTAGCCAACAGATTTAAAGGATATTGTATTGTTGTTAAAGCACAAACAGTAATAGATATTTCTGGGGAATTAGCGCTAAATGGCTCAACAAGCAGCACTCGGCTGGACTACAAATCTCACAGTAAGCTCCCCATGAATAAAACATGTGGATTACATCAAAGAATCATCTAGGTTTTGTGTCTGTAAGAAGTCACTGTCCCTCCTTGTTATGCAGATGGAGATGTCAGATCTGGGTCTCTTTAACCATGCAGTTACATTTGTGACAGCTTGAATGATTCATAGAAATTCGCCAGGGATGTAGATATATCTGACTCTGAATCCAGAGCTCACACGGCTCTGATTTACATAGAGGATATTAAATTTGACTTTCTCTCTTATTCTGAAAGCAATTGGCGTTGTAAAGCACACAATACCTCATATTTCTCGTGTTCTTATCAAAGAAGTACATGAATTTACATGTTTTTGATTTGGAAAACCCACAGGCTTAACTTTATTCAAATTAGTCGTGTCCCAAATCAGGGTTTGAGAACTTTGGCAAGTGCATATAAGCACTGATTACATAATAGCCGTACGTTAAAGGCCGTCCTATTTCAAAGGCTCCAGCAAAAGCAGCAGATATACTTCTGTTCCCTTTTGACAAAGGGTCTGTCTTGTGCTTTCTTCATGTCCCAACATATCCCTAGATTCAATAAAGCCTACTTTAAACAAGATGACAGACTCTCATGGCTGAGAATAACATTTATAGATATGGGTCTTGTTTACACAACAAGGATGTAGAGCAGTGAGCCTAAACACACAAAAACTGCTAGTGATGGGGAGGACAGACAATAAAGTGACTTATCAACATTATGGTTTTAGAAATCATCATTTTGCTGAAGAGGGGCTGTTTAGTATTAAAGACTTAGCAAGACATACAGTATATAACTCCAGTGCCAGTCGTTGTAGTCCTTCACCCAACATGAGTAGTGCTAGCATGTTCAAACCAACTTGTACACAGTAGCCAATTGAGACCAAAGTACACATGTGTGAGTTTTCTCTATTTCCAAAGCACAACATTTTGCCAGTGAATATGCTGGAAGAAACTATGTCTGTTTTCAGAGTCTGCACTCTGTAACCTTTTTTCAGGCACCCTAAAAAGTCATTTTTGTGTTAAAGAACAGGAACAAGGTGCTTCTGTTACTTGGTCTGGTAGTAGGGTCTACTATTAGTTGTAGGATTAAGGGTCCATACGAGTATGCCCAGCTCCAGCTGTTGATGTGTCCTTGGGCAAGAAAATGAGTCCCCAGATGCTACCACTGCTACATCAGTTGCATGCAAACTGGCATGCAGAGTGCAAATATATTAGCAAATGCTAATGGATGCCTTAATTAGAAACTGAATGTGGATAGGTGTGGATGGATAGTGACCTGGGGTGTGACGGTATAAACTCAAGTACATGTACCATTTTACCAAATGCTTCAAAGGTTTGTTTGCAGTTTTTGACTGAAAATGTTGTTTTGTAAACAGGGCCAACAATTACATTTTTCAAGTCAAAAAGTTAAGACATTGAGTCCCATATTACATAAAATTCACTTTTTTTTATTGTTGTTCAAAGTGCGTGTCCATGCCATGCTATAAAACCCCCCACTACATGAGAAAAAGCCCTCCTTTCCCTCTTTTGCTTGCACCACCAGAAAATGTGTGCTCAAACAGACTGTTTGTGACTTTCCCCCTGATGATAACACAGGGGATATGCCTTCTGCCAGATGAAAGACACAACCCAAGCCGTGTGTTCTGCCAGCATTAAGCTGATGAAAATTAGTAAAAAAAACTTAAGCCTATAATGTACTATATTGAAGTACACCTTCTTGAGATGTACACTGCACATTGTGTTTGTTTAAAACTTCAAGATTTTTGAGCTGTAACTTAATCATTCGCTTACCTGTATAATCTATATCCACTCCCATTATTTCTATAGTTACTTCTTTTGTTATTTATATTTGATTTTAGAATTTAAAATTTATTGTAATATTTTCCTCGTATTTTATTTAAGTTCCCTGACAGTGGGGGCACTGCTGTTTTTTTTCCTATTTAATACTAATTCCATGGAAAATTTTTTGTACAAAAACACATAAACAAATCCTTGCCAGTGTAAAAATATTTGGCAACCAACCTGATCCTGAATCTGAACATATTACAAATGTTCCCTAATAACTTCAAATTACCTTCAAAATTATATTTAATAATGTTAACTTGTGAATGTGCAGCTGTCAAAGTTGCAAGGCACCATGGGTAGCATTGACAAAAGGGTCAGGGTTAGAACAGAAATTCCTATGCAGACCAGATGTCTTATTTCAGGCTGGACTAAGTCGTCTGTGGGCCAAAAAGGCTTCCTTTATACGCTTGGTCCTTCAAAAAAAGCTACCCCTGAATTGTGACACAGCTCATTTCTGACAATAACACAGACTCAATCAGTAATGCCACAACTTGAGTTTTATTATTGTTATGTTTTGTGTTTGCTCAAAAAGTGTAGTAGTCCTTTTATATCACTTTCTGATGGGCAAAAACAAACAAAAAAAGAGTAAAATATTTGCATAGAACACATAGAAGGCAAAAGATATTAACGGCTGATCCTTAGTTGTGCAGAGAGAGAATGACAGCTCCTCCAAGAGGCTATATTATCATCAGGTTATAGCTGAGATTGCCCACAGGTGAAAACCGTGGCTGACAAATTTAATACTCAGGAAAGCGAGGAACATTACGCAGCCACTATAGCAGTAAATCTCCCTTGATGTCAGAGAATGAATGCTAAAAGACATGAATGTTTAATGTTATCAATGTTTAATAATTGTCATATAATGAACCAGGTTTCTTAAATTTATGTTTGAGTTTATGCCAGGCTGTTAAATGTGTTAAATTTTACAGAAGAAGTCAAACTTTAGCTCAATGTTGTAGCCAGAGCACTTCATCTACGGGACTGACTCTGTTTGTTCTTGTTTATGATTCAATATTGCCATTTGGCCACTGTGAAAATGATTCAGATATACCAGCACTGAACAATATGACACTTGTATTTATTCACTCCAAAGCGATGCTTAGATCCAGTGTCCTGCAAATGAAAATTTATGTTGCTTCTACAGTTTAACATCATTACAGCTAACAGTTCCATAAGTTGTCCTCTATGATAAAATAATGGACATTATAGAATCTCAGGCAGCAGTCATGCTTGGTATGCACAGGGCAGCACTTTGTTAGGAGGGATTTCAATTTTGGATCAAGTCAAACAAGAGTCAGCCAACGACAGGTGGTTGCCAGTCAGTGTTTGTCGATGGCAGGTGGTGTTCTGTCTGATTTGGCTCCTTGTGCTACTTTGTTTACACGGGTCTGTGAGGACAAGAGGCCAAGGGGTGACAGGGAAAGCACTGAGGAAGTCAAGTAGACAGCAGCCATTCTTTTCTTCCATTATTGTCATTGTTTAAATCATATAATGAGAAAAAAACACATCACAGTAAAATAAGTTAGCAACAGAAATGTGAAAAATAAATGTGAGAAATTAAAGTGATTTGTATGTTAACAGCATGAGAAATATCTTCATACAAAAAGACTGAATGACAGCCAATATGAAAGAGATACTCAAATCAGAGCCAGCCTTGGTGCCCTCAACAGGATTTCATCTGGTGCCCCTTGTACTGACAACCCTTAGAAAAAGGCTGGATTCCATATCTGCCATCAGGTGGATCCATCCTACAAATAGATTTAAGTTGATACACTTTTTTTCTGGTCAAAAATGTAATGGACCAATCAGCATCCTTTGAGTAAAAAAAACCTCCTGTGGACAAGTGTTGCGAATTAGCACCTGTGCTAAAACACTCAAACAATGCATCTGGTTTGTCCAATGTAATTGTGATGTCCACATTAAATAAACAATAAATAAATAAATAAAAAGATGCAGTACCTTGCATGATTCAGCTGTGCTGACTAAGGTTGCTTTTACATACATACAACATGTTTGGTCTAGACCAAACCAACTTCCTTTTTTGGAAAGTTTGGTTTATTGCCGCTAGTGTGAAAGCTTGCGGGCTGACCAAAGAATCAAACTCTGATCTGCCAAAAAGCGGGAGTCTCACTTCACTTCCAAGCAAACCAGAGTTTAGTTCGCGGTTGGTGTGAAATACTAAATAAAGACCAAAAAGGGCAAACAAACTGAAAGGCACGGCACTGTGGTGTAAATTTGGTGGAATACAACAAGAAAACCAAGCCAAGTAGAAAATGAATGAATGAATGAATAGATTTATGTTAAACATGCAAAAAAGAAAGACAGAAAGAAAACAACATAAAAGAAAAACCTATCTGCTACATCATATGTTTTATTTCTGTCATTATTATTTGATTTGCTTATAAATACTGCAACCCCAGCTCTTACAGATCTTGGGAAGACTGCCTTTTCTCACAGTGCACCTTGGGCTTAAAACAATCTCCAATAAGAACAAAAAATAGACTCACTGATTTCACTTAGAAAACTCAAAAGGACCTGTGGTAGTGGGGTGTGGTTCAGATGTGTGGAGGTGGCTAGTGGGAACAGAGCCAGAGCTGATTGAAACAGGTCTGATCTGGTGACTGATTTCTCTCTTTTTTTGTCTCTGCAGTAGCACGCTGAACCAGGAGAAGCACACACATGCTGAAGAAAGCTCCTGGAAGGTGCAACGTTAGGTTTATTGGACTTTGGCCTGTGAGATACAGGATTTGGGGAGCAGGCTTATGCTGGGTAGGGCTGTGTGTGTGCTCTGAAAATAAAGTTGTAATTTCTGTTGCTGCAAGGACTCTGTTGTTCAATGTGCGTGGATCTCATGTTACAGGACCATAAAGAATGTAGTGACAGAAAGATGGAGCTGATTTACTTGAAAGGGAGCTGTACATTTTAAAGTCTGTTTTAAAATTTTGTGAGGTGTTGAGTTTTTAAACAATTTTTTTTTTAGTTTTGTTATTTTGTGTTGGCTGCGACCTTGGCCAGGTCTCTCTTGTAAAAAACATTTGTTTATGTCAATGGGACTTCCTGGTAATATAAAAGGAAAGAAAGAATGGAAGTAGTAAACATAATAAACAGATAACAAGTGGCAAGCCTGTGACAAACAGAAGTCTTTTTTATGGCTTCTTTTGTAACATTAGTGGATTATTATTTTCATTATCAAATAGAGATGCGCAATATTGTTTTTCTGCTGATATCTGTTATACACATATTTCTGAACTTATTGCAGATACCAATTTCGGTATAGATATTTTTTGGACTAACGTAGGCAGTCCTCACCTAACTAAAATTGTCCTTTTTCTTATTCTGAGATATTTTATCTGCATTGGAGTCAGAATAAGGAACAAGAAAAAAAAAATTCCTCAAAAAATGATGATGCTGGTACGTTAATGTAGACATGAAGTGAAACTTAGGTGAAACATTATGTTACATTAAGACATTCTGCTGATGTTTATCAGTATTATAGAAAAAATAATAATGAATAATGTTTTGACACATTTTTGTGTATTTTTGATTTCCTCAGCTTTTACCTTTCACTTACTTCGGATTCCAGTGGATCCCCCCACGGACAGCTGGTGCCCCAGAATTTACATAAACCATTTATGCCAATGGCCGGCTGTGACCCAAATATACAAAGTACCATTTAGAAGTTTAAATTGAATCGTATCATAGGCTTATAATAGAGTTATTTTCATTGTCAGTGAACTGATGTTTGGGAGATACACAAGTAATACAGTATTGAAATAATCCTTGACGCTGGTCAAAGAGGAGTACCAACAATACTCTTATGTAACAGAATCATGATACTTAAAGGATTAAAAAGTCCTGCAGGACAAACAAGGTCTTTCTCAGAAGACCCTGTATGATGTCTTCTTCAGAAAACAGGCACATTTTCTATCCTATCGCACATCATTCATCAAGTGATGGTGATACATTTTGCAGCATATGATTAATGATGTGTCCCACAGAGGTAATTTATACATGAATGATTTTAATTATGAATGATACAGTAATTAATTACGTGAGTAAATGTTGGATGTTTATTTGAAGCAAACACGCTTGATAATTGTGGATATAATTTGCTGTAATACCTTAATACATATGTGAAAAGGAAATAACTCAATGGTATTAAACACGGCATCGTCTCCTGTTACAACTATTAAATGATACAGTGCCAGACAAAATTTGATAACTTAACATTATAATCAAATTTGTGATGCAAACTGTGATTATTGCCTGCTAATGGTTGATATTATGGTGAAGCCAAACAGATCAAATTATTGATGATATCTTGATTCCTTTGAATTTGTGGAAAAACACCTGTGAATATCTGTGCTTGTATATTGAGTGATGGGTGTTCCCTCAAAATGTTGAGGAAGCCACATTTAGTGATAACCTTGCCCACTGCCAAAGTTAACATAATCACAGCTGTGCTTTGAAATATGGTTCTGATTCATGACACATTAGAATCCTGTATGAAACAACAACCTGTGGCCTCTCTCCAAGGCCAATAATACAGCGACCTTTGATTGACAGCTGAAGAGAAGAGCAGACTTTAGAGCTTATGGAGGAGCCAGAAGACTTTGATTCCTTATGTTCAGCAAACATAAAACTTCTAATGACTCTCTCTCTGTCAGGTCTGGCTTGAGAAGAGATTATGTGCTGAGGACATGACCTTTCTGTGTCTCAGTTTTAATTTTCAGTGCTCTCTCAGTTCAGTGTTACCTGTACACTATCTTGGGGTAAACACAAACTAAAAAATGGGACGTCTGTATTACTGGATACAGTGGCCATCAGCAACGCCTGTAATCACTGAAAAAAGTGCATGGATGCAGGATTAGAGATGATGCATCATGGTTTCACTTACTCTCAGTTTAAGTAGTATTTTCCAATGTTTTTCAGTCACTGTTGGTCATGTGCAGGGACAGAGACGGTATAGGAATTGACCATTTTTCAGACCCCGCCCTCGCAAGAAGTATACCCTGTATGTAAGTCGTGCAGCTAGTATTACAAAAACGTACTTAGAGGTCAGAAAACTGTCCCCAAAAAGTCGGACAACATGAGTCCAGTCCTGATGAGGAAGCAGCTGGACCTGACAGAGTTGATGTACGTTGAATTACAGGCTAGAAGGCCCCAACGTTTGCCAATAGAGATAAAAACAACTGTAACTGAGGGTAGCCAAGGTAAGCAGAGGTCAACTCTTACTGGCGTTTATAAATGTGTTGGATCAAATGACAGAAATGTTTGAGCGTGCCTAAAAATTTTTGACGTTCCCGGGGTCAGCATTGCCCAAATGACATTTACTTAAGTCTATGTGGCCTGACTTCGCTCGACATTTACCTATGTTACCTGAAAACATGAGTGTAGATTCTTTAAATGGATACAGCAGCAGCAGCAGACAGGACTGTTTTAACAACCTGAAGAAGCTGCATGGAGCTTAACCACATTTAATAATGACCACAGATATTAATTCTTATTGTCCAGTTGTATATTTTTGGCAAATATCAACCAATAATGAATGGTCTCCAATCTCTTAAGGCACTGCTAAATAAAGTCTTGAAATCCTGGCTCACCCTCAAAGTGCTTGTTTCAGATAATGAATTTAACAATATGTGTTGAACAGCTGCCTTAAGACAACAGAACTAATACTAAATCTAGTTGTATGTTGATGTAATTATTTATTAGATAAGATTGTGACTAGTGATATCAGCATTGTGATAACATTTCTGTAACATTATATACAATAACATATCTTTATTGAGTTTGCTCTTGGGTAGCATTGCAGCTGCAGAACATTACCTGAGCATCATATATTTTCAGATTATAAAAACATAATTTGCACTCGCCCATCTTGGTAGTTTGAGAAATATTCTAAGAGCATCACTGTATGCCATCTGTAACTTTTTAGGCTTTAGAAGCTTTATTCATCTGTAGAAATTAGGGTGATATATTCCCCAAGATCACAATGCTGTTATCTTGAGTTGCATTTTTGAGATTTCTCGCTATTTGACCTGTAATAATAAGATCAAGGTCACATTTCCCCCCTTGACTTGGGTAAAGGTTTGTTTATCAAGCAGTAGCCCAGTAATCAATCAAATGAATCTATCAGAGTGCTGACAAAGGGTCAGTTCAGTTTGACAGTTAATCAGTTACCATCTAAAGACAATTTCACATTTTTTCCATTACCTATTATGAGACATTTTGTTTCACTTTAACCCCACTTCTTTGTCCCATGTTGCCAGTTAAACAATAAACAGAGACAATCAAAATGGGTGTCTTTATAATTTGAATTATTAAATGATAACCAAAGAGATAAAATCCAGAAATTTCAGAGTCTACTTCACCGGACTTAATGGATCCAGAGATTAAATTTTATTGACTCGTAAAAGATGACCACAGTACTCAGTGTTTTTTGCCTTTTCTTATCACCTCATCTATCTGCAGTAACTAGAAGCAATTGCTGATTTATGGACCACAGTCTTATTGTCTATTCATAACGTTATTACTTCTTTGCCTGTGGACAATGATGAACTGAAGTGGTCATAACTCAGAACTAAATGACAGCTTAGGAGCTTCAGAATATCACTTGAAGGGAGAGGAAAATTTCCAGGAAAAAAACACAATAGCTTGTAGAAGACCCCGAGGAAAACTCAAAACACACTGAGAGGATTATTTTTCCATTTGACCCGAAGGAGCAACTCAGAAATTTCTGGGACATTTGAAAATAGGTAGACCTCATATTCTGTTAAAAACTGATAAAATGGATGAGATGTATATGCATAACACTTTAAAGTTAATTATTTGGTGTGTACATTATAAAATCCAACAAGGCATGTTTCACTTCAAGCCTCTGAAATTGAAAACAAAATTTGTGGAAACTCCCTCTCTGAGGTTCACTGTTTGCCAGTTTAATGATGTCAAATTTGGAGACTTCAACCGCAAAATCAAAAATCCACCTGACAAATATCGGCAAAATAGCGGCCCCTGAGCTAAACCTGGCCCGCCAGTAATAATTCCTTGATATGATCTGGAAAATAACTTTAAATCTGTGTTTACTCATTTTTTTAACAAACAAGACTTTGACGATCAGTAACAGATGAGCATAAATGCCTGAGGCACAGCATTGCTGCAGACAGCTGACGCCTCCTCCTGCTGCAGTCGCTCAGTGCAAGCCTCTACACCAGCGTAATGTCACTGGGCGACATAGAGACTTTTGTTTCTGCAGACAGAGAATGTTTTTTTTTTTTGTTTGTTTTTCAGTTCCTAGTCCAATCAGGGCATTTCCGATTAACCAAAGTACTTCTGTGGTAAAGAGTTTAACAAATAAACTAAAAATGCGCTGCACAATGTTGGAGAAGTTTTCGAACAGACAGGACTTTACTCAAACTAAACATCATTGATGACGTCTCCTCATACCTCGGGCTTATTCTGATCATCACTGCTCTGGTTCAGTCAGCTTAATGCAGAAACTGATGCCCACAGCAGTTCACATTGAGTGAGTCCTTATTAAAATAATTCTAGGCAGGTTTAATTTCTTATAAACCTAAAGACAGCCGCTCTTTCTCACCGACCCCTGCCAATGAAAGATTGCTGCAGAAGGGAAATAAAACAGCACAGAGTGATCCTTAAAGATAGAGTGAGCCAAAGCGTTCTGGACAGATGAAAAAACAGAAAAAAACTTTGTTTTATTATCTGATCTGATGTTTTTTTAGTTTATCTAAGAGCAGATCAGACAGGAGCACACTGTTCACTGACTGGCGCTGTCTTGTAGAAACATGCGATAGTGCACAAATGCAACCACATATGTAAGTGGCCTGGGTCTGACTTGATAAAACTGGATTTGTGCCGTTCAGACTGTTATAAAAAAATCAGACATGAGCCACATTTAGGCAAAAAAGTCAGATTTGGGCCACTTTTGCTTGTAGTCTGAACATAGCTCTAGAAATAAGCAAAAGGGGAATCGCTTGTTTACATTAAAGGATAAGTTCAGTTTTTTGACACCTGGACCTTATTTTTAGGATTAAATACGCTCGTAGACTCACCCACACAATTTTGGCGGAGCTCGGAGCCGTTTTCGAGCAATTTAGATCTACCCAACGGCGTTTTTTCTCATGCCAAAGTAGCAGACGGGGCCAGAAATCGTATTTTGGGGGGCATCAATACATGTTTCCTCTGGTCTCAAGTCCCACTCTGAGCAGCAAAGGCACTCCTCCTCTGTTGTGTTTGCCGTGCAATGTCCACAACAACACCTCCAGTTAGCCCCCATTCGTGGACGTGCAGTGGTTGCTTGTTCTCTGGCCAGCTGTTCGGCTCTTTCTCTCTGCATCCTCCTTTCAAATAGCTCCTCGTCGGTATATTCTGACTCAAAACGATACGGGCATCCATTATACTCAAAGTCGTCGTCAGACACTTCTACATCGGATAAATATTCCACCATGTTGCACAAAAATAGCCGTGTAGCCGTGTAGCCTAGCAACAACAGCGGCTCTACTCATGTTCTTGTCTATGACGTCACCAAAAGTTACCCATCCTTGTAAAGCCCCGGATGACCATAACAACAAAGTTGAGCTGACATGGTGATAACACTGGCCATTCATTTATAAAATGTAGCTGAAATGAGCGAGTTTCGCAGCAGATAATGTCTAATTTAGGGGCTTCAATTTCTGGCCCCGTCTGCTACTATGGCATGAGAAAAAATGCCGTCGGATGGATCTAAATTGCTCGAAAACGGCTCCGCCAAAGTTGTCTGGGTGAGTCTACGAGCGTATTTAATCCTAAAAATAAGGTCCAGGTGTCAAAAAACCAAACTTATCCTTTAAAGTCGAATGTGAGATTACAAGCTGTGAGAGTAGGGGCCCTGGTTGTTGATGAATTAGTTGGTTGATGTGTGGTGTGCTATTTCTCTCTCTTCCTGGTTCACCACATACTACTAGAACAAAACTGTTGAATTGTTAATTGTTCATCTTTATGTATGGGGTCTTTCACAGTTGCAAACATGATCAAGATTTTAAAAATTCTTAACATGTGTATTAGGCCTTAAATTATTAATTATTACAATAGCTTGGACCCCAAAGCAGAAATTGACACGTGTCCAACACAAGATTTTGAAGACACAATGAAGGGATAATCCACAAGGGAATCTGAAACTTCAGCATATAAAAACACAGGTAATTGCAAGCAATGATGAAAAAGGACTTGGCTAAAGAAAAAAGACCACAAAAGGGCACACTGGAAAACAGTTACCTATACACTACAAACCCAACAGAATCATCTGGCACAGTACTGTAGTGAAGACCAGGCTTTTATATTCAAGTTGATGAGCTGAGTAAAAACAGGTGTGACTCATCAGCTGCTGCGGCAGAGCCAATGGTGTCCCTGTCACAAACACACCCACAGTACAGGAGAGGAGAGAGGAGGGGGAGAGAGACACAGTATGAAACTACAAACAAAAACCCAAAACAGAAGCATCACCTTAGACCAGTGTTTCTGAAACAGCTTCTAATTTTCAGGACATTGAAAAGAATGCTCTACTACTTTATCAATAACTATTGTACTGTCCAATTAGATTTTTTTTTTTTACTTTTAAGTCGTTTAAAATGTCAAAGATAACACTTTTACACACATGTCTATATACATATATATATATATATATATATATATAGATATAGATATAGATATAGATATAGATATATATATAAATAGTAAAAAAATAGAGATAAGAGGTTTTGCCCAACAGCAATAATTTTCATATGTTAGACATCTTCGGGTCCTATTTGATCAAGGCTTGTCCTCAACTCCCACATAAAACAACTTTCAAGAACAGCCCGTTTTTATCTTCGTAACATTGCAAAAATCAGGCCTATCCTATCTCAGAGCAATGCTGAAAAACTAGTCCCTGCTTTTGTTACCTCTAGACTGGATTACTGTCGTTCTCTTTTATCAGGCTGTTCAAGCAAGTCACTGAAGACTCTTGAGCTGGTTCAAAATGCTGCAGCACGTGTACTGACTAGAACTAGGAGAAGAGATCACATTACTCCTGTATTAGCTTCTCTGCATTAGCTTCCCATGAATATAGAATATAATTCAAGATTCTTTTTCTCACTTATAAAGCTCTCAGTGGACAGGCACCAATTTATCTTAAAGAGCTTGTAATGCTGTACATCTCCTCTCGAACATTATGCTTCCAAAATGATGGCCTGCTCATGGTACCATCAGTCTTCAGAAGTAGTATGAGAGGTAGAGCTTTCTGTTGTCTGACTGCTTTTCTCTGGAACCAATTACTGACCACATTTTGGGAGGCAGACACTCTCTCTATCTTTAAGGTTAGACTTAAAACATTCCTTTTTAATAAAGCTTTTATTTGAGATCGACTCAGGCCTGGACCAGCAGATAGCACATAGTTAAGGTGCAAATAGGCTTAGAGTGCCGATTTAGACTGTCTTATTATGTACACCTATAGTATGGGTTCATGTTAGATTTTGGATGTGTGTATATATGTGTATTTTATATATGTGTGTATATATGAATGTATGTGTTTCTTTTAAATGAGAGGTCTGTCTTCAGTCTGCTCAATTGTAAAGTTTCTTGGGATAACACTTGTTATGAATTGGTGCTATACAAATAAAGACTAATTGATTGATTGATTGATTGATTGATATGCATTTCACCAACAATCTTGCTTACAGACATTCATACAGACTGTTGACTGTAAGTCAAGTTTATTCTTTCAGTGCCTTTCAAGAACAGATGCCGCAAAGTGCTTAACAGATACAATAAAATAATAACATAGAGCACAGCCTCAGAAAATAAAATAAAACATTGAACAGGTTTAACAAAGGCATGTCTAAATAGATGCTGCTTTTTGAAAATGTCCACAGAGTCCACAGTTCTCATATCCAGAGAGATACATTCAGAAAGTCTGTATTCCAGAGTTTTCACTGCAAATTTACAAACATTCAGAGACACCAAGTTTTGCAGCTTAAATGCAGTCTGCAGATTATTCCACCCAATTCAGTTTGGACTCTGGGAACAACCAACTGCACAAAGCTCAATGATCTCAAGCTGTGTAATCCGTCCTTCATGATTAATAAGGAGGAGAGATAGTCTGGACTTTTGCCAAGAATGGCTTTGTAAATGAACACGTACCAATGTCCAAGACGACGTGTACTTTAAGAAGTCCAGCTGACTTTAGAGTATAAAGTACAATGATGAGTCAGAAATTCACAGTTTGTGACAAATCTCAGAGCTCCATGGTACAAACTGTCCGACATCTGCAGACTCTGAGCAGAGGCATTCATGTATAAAAAATCACCATAATCAAGAAGAGGTAAAAAAGTCGACTCGACCAGTCTGTTTTTGACATTAAAAGACAGCAGCATGCTGAATATGCTCTTTAAAAGACAAGTTTTCATCCAGTAGAAACCCCAGATACTTAAAAGAAGATACAAGCTCAATTTCTTGATCGTCAATATTTACAATTTTCTCAGACAGTGTTCCTTTTGTTGCTCTTTTAGATGAAAACAACATGAGTTTAATTTTTTCTACATTTAGAACAAGTTGCAGCTGACTGAGCTGATCTGTACTGGTACTGAGCCGTGTTCAAGGGACAATGAGCATTCATAGTAAATTTCCAACGTATATTATTGTAATTAGGCTTACATGACGGGTAAAAATTTGTAATATTACACTATTTAATTTTTGGCATGCATACAGTATTGTAAATTCACAGGAATTTACTGGCAACTGAGTTGCAATGATTATACTGGACGGATGTTAAATTATAATTGACTATTGTAAGCTCTAGAAAGCATTATACTGTAAATTCATGATGGAACACTGAGATTTTACAGTCATGCATATCTAGATTAGAGGTAGAGTAAAATCCACGGTGTATGTATTATCCATGTATCCATGTATTATCCACGGTGCTCAGGAAAATTTTACAGTACAAAACTGTGATGTTACAACACTTGACTGTAATTTTGAGTAATATTATTCTGGGTCAAAGTGAAATTAAAGTAAAATGCTCTAAAATCACAGTATTATGCTGTAAAATGATTTCAGATTTCTCTGGATTCACAGCATTTTACCACAGTGTAATTTTACAGTATGTATGTGTAAGGGTTGCTTTAAAAACACAATTTATTCTTGTTTTCAACTATGTTACTTTGAAAAACTATACCATACTGTGAAATCGACACAATTATTGGCCAGTAGTTTACTGTGAAACTATCAGTGATACTTTTAACAGTGTACTGTTTTAACAGTTTGTGGATATACGCAGGTGCTTGACCATGCATACCTTTGTACACAAGCACAAGAGTTTAAAACTGGATGCTGAATTTAGCAGAGAGCCAATGTAAGAACTTAAGGATAGGTGTAGCATGTAACTGTCTAGAAGATCAAGTGTGAAGCCTTGCAGCAGCATTTTGGGGACTTTCAGGTGGTTCAGGAAGGAGCTCCTCAGACATGTAAATAAAGAGTCAAGAGTCCAGTCTACGGGTGTGCTCTAAACATATGGAAGACAGGCAAAGATTCCAGTAGGGAAAATGAGTTAAAAAGCCCACCTTTAATTGATGTTGGGCCCTCAGAAGATTAAATTGATAGATCACGGTGGCCCTGTGAATGTGTCTGGAGTTTTTAGTAAATCATAAGAATACGGTTTTACACATCATATGGAAGAGTTATGCACGTCCGCTTGGTTGTTTCTGATGTTGTGTAAGTGCCTCTTTGAAATATGTATGTATGACTTACAAAATAAAACTTGCTGCTTTATTTTTTTATATTCTGAGATGTTCAGAGAATTATGTTGAAAGATTGATATTGTCAAAGAAGCTTTTTTAAAGGACATCAGTAGGTAGTTTAAATACATATATAATGCCTAATAAAACCTTATCCCTTAAACCTCTGAGTCCAATCTCTAATGTTTTTCATCCTGATTATCATTCTGCTGGATCCCCTTTTTGCATGCTTCTGTTACCAGAGTTTTGAAGTCACTAACCTGGTGGCTGATGTGTTGAAGCTCTGGCAGGCCACGGCCAACTCTCTGTGGTTATGTGTGTGCTATGTGTGTGTGTGCGTACCCTGAGTCCCATTGTCTCTAGAGAGACTTGATTTATATCCTGCCTCAGTCTGTTGTTTGGCATCTTCTCACTCCCTGCTACCCTCTGTCCCCCAGAGCAGGAGCCTGCCAGCCCTCCCATCAGAACACATCATTTCCATGCCAGCACTCTCATATCTGCTCATACACACACTTTAATACAAACTAGATCATCAGCAACAGAGATGTTACAAAACAAAGACTGTCTTCCTTTTTACATTTTACATTATTTATATAAAGTTCGTTAGTGCTCACTGCCAACTCTTTGACTTGCCTTTTTTTCATAAGCTGTGCTTTTAGGGAATTTGTAAAAACAGATATGAAGTCATAAAGTGTAAATATGTGAGAAAATAAAAATGAAAATCAGAAAACCTCATTGTTACTGTCTTTAGAAATTCTAGTTTCGACTAAGAGCTGTGTGTTGTGCTAAGAGCATGAATGGGGGCTTGGCTAATTGACAATTTGTTGTCTTTCTGATTAGTTAGCTGACCAACCAATCAGAATCAAAGCAGCAGGTGTCGAGTTATACAATCAAATACTTTCTGTGTAGTGAAGTTACTTTTTTTGATTATTTTGAAATATTTATAAAGACTCTGATTACTCTACTACTACTTCTACTGTAGTTTTGTCTTTATTCTTTCACCTGGGAAACATTTTTAAAAGAATCCAATGAACTGAGTAAATATGAGTAAAAGCTGGTTGAAAACTAAGTGATTTTCAATTGTTTGCGAGAGAGGTTAGCAACAACAGACTTTAGCTGTGTTCAAAACCGTTCCCTATCATGGATATAGAGCACTGTATAGTGTATTCGCCATTTTGTAGTGTTGCTCGAATTCTCAATGGTTAATTTGACTATATAGTGCACTATAAAATACCCACAATGCACAGCAAATGTGAGTGTACATATGATGATGTACCCTATATTGTACTCCCGTATACTACAATGCAATGCAGACGTGTTTTTCTAGAGGAGAAGAAGGAGAAGAAGAGAAAGAAGGCTGCTACGGCACAAACTGGCCCTGCTTTCGTTTATAAATGTAAGAAAAGGTAAAGTATCTTTAACACGTTCATAGCACAGCTTTTTTACATTTTTTAACAGATGTAAACAGCTGCAAAATTTGCTACTTATCCTCCTGGGTGCCTGGTTTGTTTACGTGATGCTTGGCACATCCACTTCCGTCACAGGAATATCCGGCCCATCTACTGACGCAATGATGTTTACAAAATTTCAGTGTAGTGTCCAAAATCTTATTCGGTCATTCCCTATGTAATTCATTATTTCATGAACACTACATAGGGAATAATGAGTGAGTGAGTAAGTGAATGAGCGAACGGTTTTGAACACAGCTTTTGTCTAACCAAGTAACAGTAGCTAAAGAGGGTGGGGCTTAACAGAAGGTTACTTCCTGGAAAGGGCGGAACTTGACAAAAGGCAAAGTTACTGCTTCACAGGACATGAAAAAATGCTCTACTAGTGAGTAAATGAATATTGTGTTGTCATGATTACAAATATTATTGTACTTTAATTTGGTTAAAAATGTATGAATCGATGAAACTCACAAACATGGAAAATGTCCAGGTTATGCTGCATCAATGTAGAGCAGCTGACTAGTGTTGAAAAATCATCAAAATTTTTGTGAAAGTATGTTCCTGGGGTGAATTATGTTGTGTTTACCGCTGGCCGATGTATCGAAAGAGGAAAGAAACGTTTTGTTGGTGGAGTCATGACGTTTTCTGACAGTCCCCTGAATTACTGAAAATGGAAAATTATGCCCTAACGTAGATGTTACTCATGGGAAAGTCACTCAACCTAGGAGGCTTGGGACTACTGAACATTTTACAAACGTTTTGCGGTGTCACTCAGCGAACGCCATATAAAGCATGGAGCTGCAGCTGGTGTCAGTATTCCAACACCATGCCAAGAGGACTAAAGATGGCTGTCCCCAAAAATGCATCTCAAGTGTTACAGCAGGAGTCCTGAGGAGGAGGCAGCTGGAACCGACAGAGCAGATGCACATTGATCTAAGGGGGGGAAGGCCTCAAAGTTTGAGAAGTGAGATGAACACAGCTGTTTTTGAGGGTAGCAAAGGTAAGTGCAGGTTAACTCTTACTGGTGTTTACAAGCGTGGATCAAATGAGGGACATTGTTTTATCATGTGAAAAATTTTGTACCTGATGAAATTCAGCATTGCCCAGCAGACATTAACTTAGTTCTGAGGCTTGATGTTTCCCTGTACGTCAGTAAAATTTGGCCAAAATGTTTGGCCACTGTGTGAATTTGAAAGTATGTTTACAAGGATGCTTACAGTCCACCTCAGCTCCACTTATTTGACTATGGCGTGATAAATCTGCAGCATTTTCTGTGGCATCTGCCATTGTTAAACTTCAAACAGGTATAATTTTTTTGTCAAACTAATGGACAAAGAGCAAACAACAAGCAAACAAACAACAAAATAAAGAACTGAAATCATCAACCGGCCACCCCAGGTCCATGGTTCACAGAGCAGGACCCAAAGATGAGGCTCAGTCACTGGAGATGGTGCGAGAAGAATCTTATTGTTCCAAGGAGACAAACTTTCGCTGGCTAGTTGAATGAGGCCAGGTGGTGTGAACGCCGCTGAGGTTGCAGGGTGAGGTACTGGGGGGAAAAAGAATAGGAAGTTAGATCTCAGGGAAAAAATACTCTGAAAACTTACAAACTTGAGCTGGTAGCCAAAATACCGCTTAAAGAGCTGATGCAATCTGGCAGCTTTCAAGACAACCAGGTTGAGTTTTAAAGCTGCCACTGATCAGGTTGTGAACAAGCTGTAGCTCTTTCTGTGCCTCAGCCTTGGAAAACATAACTCCAGCTTCTGAACTAAAGATGAAAAAAGCACAAAGCACAACCGAAAAAACAGAAATATTTTTTTTAAAAAACCCACACCACTAGCAATAAACATTAAAGAATAAGCAAGGAGTCTTAACATGACAACTAGATTGTTATAACATTCAAATGCTAGGAGAGCAAGGCATTGTGTGGTTTCAAGGATAGGCTGCTTTCATTAAATTATAATGCCCTGTATTACTCTTTAATGGCTTTCACACATTGATATTTGTCCATGGCCTGTCTAAAGACTCCCCCGATGTGAGAAACATCCCTCCCTTCCCTTTTTTACTTGATCCACCCTTCAAAAAATGGGTTTATAAGGCTGTTTAAAAAATCCTAATCTAAGCATGTCATTAATCTACAAGCCACCTCCCCACGATGGCAGATACACCCTTGGCCAGGCGTTTGATCAGCCCACAGGTGGCTACTGTAGCAGCCATGTCTGTTCAGCCACAGTAAACACAAGAGCTCAGTGCTGTAGAGCTGAAGTCACATCCACTTCTTGAGAGGAATGTGATAAGACAGCTTGGGGTTTTACATCAAAACAGCCTGCTATGGGAAGGGCTGAAATGTAGGGGTTCATAGGCATACCAAAATTCAATACCCGAGTGGAATTTTTGGCGGGAACCTTAAAAAAAGTGTTTTGGGGACATTTGGGAGCAGTGTAGACTTGGTCCCAGATGAAGAGTAAACCCAAAAACAAATGAGATTAAAACAGTTTGATCAGAAATAATCCATTTTACCCAGAAATCCAACGGTCAAACATTATTTTACGCATTAGTGTCAAACCCGTTAGAAAGCATGTCAATTATCCAAAATATTTATATGATTAAATCAGTTTATTCACACATCTCCCCCTCCCCTACCTTCAGAGTCTGTTAGGAGAAAAATGGCCCTTAAACAATTATTGTTGATTATCTCTGATTTGGAGCAGCATACACACATTTAAGACTAAATATTGGAAAATTCAGTGTTGAGTGGAACAATCCAAGAGTTTGGAAACATGTTTTAAGAAGACGTTTGAACACTGAACTACTGTTTTACAGGATAAGCTGGTCAACACTGCTGGGGCAAGGACAGAAATGCAGTTCTGTGTAATGTGTGCCTGA
This sequence comes from Cetoscarus ocellatus, assembly GCA_037902135.1. Classification (NCBI taxonomy): domain Eukaryota; kingdom Metazoa; phylum Chordata; class Actinopteri; order Labriformes; family Labridae; genus Cetoscarus; species Cetoscarus ocellatus. The sequence continues at coordinate 2,543 of JBAMNC010000025.1, read as the reverse complement.
ATGAAGCAGCTTGGTAGTGAAAAAGTAAGTAGTGATCAATTAATTAGATATAATGTGCAAGCACCCAATACTGTGTTTGTGGCTTGTTTTCACCTAAAACTCTATAAATTACATGGAGATGGCGCACAGAGACGGTGGCCCTACCATGTAGCTTTAGCTTCTGTGCCATCTATTTCTATACAGATGTAGACCTGATGTTCGGGCTTGTGCATGAACCTCATAAAAAACCCACTTCAAAACTATCCTTTTCAAACTATAAAGGTCTTTTGGGCTTATAAAGGTCTTTTCTTTTCTCATTCTGAACATATTTATATAATAACTTCCCTGAAAAAAAAATCATTTAAACATATTTATATACATTTTTAGAACTTATCTGATACCTACCCTACACTATTGGTGACAGAGTGCAATAGAACTGTGGAAATGATCAGTCTTCTTTCTAATGATCCTTTATTTTATTTTTTTGGTCATACAAACACATTAATATGTATTCTAATCTGTTTTTTTTTTAATCATCAGAGATTTCTCAAAGAAGCTTTAGTAATGAATAAAACAGATCATTTCAAAATGTGCTATACAGCTGTGGACAAATTGACCCACCCTGAAGCACAAGCATGAATGTCAGCAAGCATCTCCAAGAAGCCAAAGGAGAAAAAAATGACCACAGCACTTGTGGTTGATCCAGATCAAATCAAATTTATGTTTTAGTCAGAAAAATTAATATTTCAGGCACTGAGCTGAACAGACTGCTTGGCTTCTTCAGAGCTTTGGTTTGATGATGAGAAAAAAATCACCACTGTGACTTCAAGCTGTTACTCAAATCAATACCTTTGAACAGGTTGAGACAGAGAGGCTGAAAATCTTCAGCATTTTCTCCTCTCTGTTACTGTGCTAATTTGTTCACAGATGTAGGTACATCGTGATATAAAAAATAGCTACGGCCCCATGTGCGTCCATATCAGACTGATTTACAGAAAAGATCACATCATTTCAGGTATGACAGATACAACTAAATCTGTAGATCGCATTCAGCCTCAGAACTAACCTCTTGAAGGGAGCTGCCAGCGACAGCACTAAGAGATTAGGAGAATAAATAAGTTTGCTTGTACCTAAGGGCTGTTAACAGTAAGAGGCTCTGGGTGGTTACAGCAGCGTTGCAGTGCAGCTCCTTGGAGGGCCTCACGGCGCCATGACTCCTCTCTGATCCCCAATGAAAGTGTTTATCCATGAATTTCCCATTCATTTAATTGGCAGATGGATGAGCCTCTGCCTCCTCATCATCGTGAACCAGCCTGCAGGTTTATTAGCTTCTTCACAGTGGGCCGTTTTCCCCAACAGCTCATTCATTTCAATTTGTTTTCACTACAAGCAGAGACCTTGATGTCTTTGCCCTTTATTCCACATTTTATTTTACACCCCAACCCAGGATTAAATCAAGGTAATTAGAGAAAGACATCCCATGAGGAGGAATCATGTCGTTTTATAACTCAGAGAGTTGGATTTATTTATTAATCAGAGTACAATGATTTGCAAATACTTTTCAACCCGTGTTTAGGTAAAAACACAACAAATACAAGATATTTAATACTCAAACTGATAAACTTAATTGTTGTTTTGCAAATATTCACTCATTTTGATTTGATGTCTTGCAAAACATTCCAAAAAAGCTGAGACTGGGGCAAAAAAAATAAAAAAGACTTGGGGAAAGTTGAGGAATAAACAAAAAAGACCTGTTTTGAAAATTCCACAGTGAAGAGGTCAATTAGAAACAGGTGAGTGTCATCACTTGGTATAAAAGAAGCATCCCTGAAAGACTCAGTTGTTCACAGGCAAGGATGGGGCAAGGTTCACCACTTGGTGAACAACTGCATGAGCAAATACTCCAACAGTTTCAAAACAACATTTCTCAATGTAAAATTGCAAGGAATTTAGAGATTTCATGATCCACAGTCCATTATATTATCAAAAGATTCAGAAAATCCAGAAAAATCTCTACACATGAGGGACAAGGCCAAAAACCAACTCTGAAGTCCTGTGACCTTTGATCCTCAAGCAGCACTGCATTTAACATCAGCATCATTCTGTAAAGGATATAACCACGTGGGCTCAGGTACACTACAGAAAGCCTTTGACAGTGAACACAGTTGGTCACTACATCTACGAGTACACCTAAAAAATGTCTAGGCTAGGCTCATCTAATATAGACTGATGTAAAGTGGAGTCAACATTTCAATCTGTTTTCAGCGGAGGAAAAGGACCATCTTGATTGTTACTTGTGCAAAGATCAAAGCTAGCATCTGTGATGTATGAAGGTGTATCCATGCCCATGCCGTGGGTAACTTGCACATCTGTGGAGGCACCATTAATGCTGAAAGGTACATTTTTTTTGGAGCAACATACAGTATCTGCCACCCAAGCAACATCTTTACAGAGATGTCCCTGCTTATTTCAGCAAGACAATGCCAAGCCACATTCTTGCACCACAACAGCGTGACTTCGTAGTAAAGTCGTCTAGTGCCTGCCTGCAGTCCAGAACTGTCTCC